>BGZK01000822.1:0-273739 GCA_005406025.1 Eumeta japonica | reverse complement strand
CGTCTTTAACCCTGAACACGTGCAAATTTATCGATGAGAATTTGAATAAGCAACTCGCTCCGTGTAAAGCTGTCGGTCCCGGACAAGGTTAAGTAAGATTCGAATCTTCTATTTTTAAATAAAAGAAAAAATCTTTTAGGAGAATGTACTTCTGCAGCTGTGTCATTATAAGGTTAAATGACTGAACGTATCTTAAACGTTAATTATTTAAAGTCAATTTAAAAATTTAAACGTCTCGCAAACTGCATGTGAATTTTGACATTTACCTATTTAATGACGTTATTATGTTTTATTGATGATCATAGTTTTTAAATGACACAAATCAGACTGTTGTCTATGCGTACTTTTATTTGAGCATTGTATTCATCTATATGGAATCGCCCTATATCTACTTGCTTTGTGTTCTATTTCATATATTTCAATAGAAACGACCAGAAAGACATAGGGCTGGTAAATACATATCTTTAGCCATTGGGGTGACCATAATATTAAGTATCGTCAAACGATGAGGGAAAATAGAAATATGTTTATCAATAAAGAGGTCGTCATTGTTAAGTAGTTAAGCCCGCCCACGTCACTCGAAATGGATATCCATTTTTGTTTGCGTTCACAAAGCATCAAAATGTGATTATATTACTGTTACAATAACTATAAGCTCTTATATATACAACCTTTTCTTTTGTGAGCTATAAATATTTCATGTGAAACCTTCCATCTGTTTGTATTTTTGTACGTGACATCGATTCGACGTCATCTTACAAACCGAAATTGTATGAAAAAAAAACCAAGACAAATTCTTTTACCTTGTAAGATATGTGACCGGTATCGGGGCGTGTGGTATAATTTAAGTTTCAACCTCACTGGTCAATTCCCCCTTCGGATCCCAGAAAATACCATCACCTCCCGGTTCGGAGTCAACGTTCTGTCACGACGTAGGTACGACAAAAGCATTTTAAAAAATTACTAACAATATGTGCTTATAAGCTTTGCCTTCGTCGGGCTATTAACAAATACGCGTTGTGATACGTTCCATTTAGCAAATATAAAATATAGTTGGATAAATACAATTAATTAAACTCCGTAAACTTTTATTATTTTCATTCTCAACTACAGTTTTGAGGCATGCGAAAATAATTCAAAATCTAAAACTCTTAAGCAATTCACAATTTAAACCTGTATAGGATGGACTTATATTATTATAATGACATCATTTTTTATTTTAAAATAAATGTTTGATTCCGTTTAAGATCAAATTTTAATTTGAAAAAATTATAAAAATCCGTAGTTTTAATAACCTGCATTATAAAAATAAATGCAATAAAATTGAAAGAGCATCCACTTCCATGTGACAAACGAATTTAGACTTATAATAACGAAAACCTGATTATTTCATTCAAATTTCTAAATTTTCCTTTTAAGGTTTCGTATTTAAACAAAAGTATGCATAAATTACGTATGCCTATCAAAACTATAAACAGTTCTAAGAATCTCGAGTGGTAATTAAGCGAAAGTAAAGCCAGACGGACCTAACAACTTTCTTGATCTACACGGTATGAATTCACCCTTGGGGTATGCATATTAAACTGTCATTTCATGAAGTATACGCCGCGTATTTAACAAATTGGCGTCGGCCCGGCGCGGGCGCAGGCGTCGCGAGTCCCGTGTATTACGTTACAGCCCCTCGATCATGCCTGCAGCTCAGGAAAGATTAAACAACGCGAAGTACCGGCGAGTTCAAAAGCTTCTTACGCTTTCGATTACTCTAAATCAAAAAACTGTAATATATAAAGAAAGTCGTATGTTAAAAATAACTAAATATAATTTGATCAACATCTTTTGGACCTTCATAAAAAATCTATAAGTATTCTAAGAGAGTAAAACGAAAAATACAAATAAAATTTTATAATCAGATAGACTCGTATTTTTCTGTCACTTCATGCTATAAGGATTTATTTACTAATAAAACTATTCATTAATGGATCTATTTACTTACTAAATTAAAGATCAATTTGCCCTGAATATACGGCTAAATTATTTTGGTAATTTAAAAATTTATAAAATTATTTTGAATGTTATTTATATAAATACAACAATAGTTATATCTTCAACTTCAATGATTATAAATAATGAAATAAGTTAGTAGTTGAAAATTACGTTGGGTTTCTCATATTACGGGATTAGCGAAAAAGCTTGATTCTGCAGCATATGCAGTAAAGAGAATTCGGCGACCTACAGATGAAAACACCGTGAGAATAGAAGAAAAAATAATCGTGCTGCAGAAGCGAGCTATGCGTGTTGTTTATTATTTGAGACCGATGACATCTCTCAGAGAAAAATTTAAAGAAATTAATATCCTAGCTTTAGCATCACAATACATGTACAAAAATCTGGTATATATAAAGAGATTTATAGAATAGGAGATGTGTATGCGGTTTCATAGTGGGACTCTCCAGCTGAAATTCAAAATTTGTCATTTGCTGAGTTTAAAAGTTTCATTAAAAGAAAGTTATATGGCAAGGGCCATTATACCGTGTCGGAAAATCTTAATGAGAAAAGCCCTTGGGATGGAACTGCTCGGCTATCAGGTTACTTCATACTATTTTTAAATGCCGACTAAATTATTAGTTATTTGAATTGATAAGTAAAGATAGAAAGCCTTGAGTTTCTTGCCCATTCTTCTTCAGGTGTATCAGCATTTGGAATGAATGATAATGTTGAATATAATTTATTAATAACGCATTTCAAGTGTAATTTCATTACCTACGAAATAGAGATATTTTTGATTGATTTGATTTGAAACTATCGGTTACAACTTTTGTTTCAATTGGACTTATAGCTTCGTTAAATAATTTCTAACAAAGTAATAAGCTTTGTGGAAACAAATTACTTCTTACGTACATATTAAATTTTTTTAATGAGAAATTCAGTATTTCCTCTTTATTATACATGTACATATACGCGTCTAGCATAGACTGTAACTTTTCTTAGCGTAGACGAGGAGTAGTCAATTTATTATCATTTCTTGTATTGATATGATGAATATTTGTATAAGTATATTTTGTAAATAATAAAAAAATCGTGTGCGTGTAATCTTTAAACGCGGTTGAAGTAAAACTTCTTAGATTTTTATGATAAATATCACCAAAAAGATGAATCATAAAATGAATATGTCATTTTATAATTTTTTTATTCAATTATGCAATTTTGACCTTTTCATACCCGCGAGAACCCTTGGACACATTAAAATATTTTTGTAAATATAAATTGTACTTATTTGTATACATAGAATTACATATCTCTCTTGCTTCACTGACGTCCATCAATGGCGAGTAAGTAAACCTGGTTGGCGAAAGGCGCCTCCTCAGTTTGACCATAGATAGCAAGTGACGTTCATTGTTCATGTTGCCAAAGCTTGTAAAAAGGCTACAAATATATACAAACATTTAGCCCGAGCGGCTAAGGCTACTTGGGGTCTGAGTCCGGAGGTTGTGAGGACCTTATACATAGCAGTAATACAGCCTGTCGTTCTGTATGTGTCGTGCGCTTGAACACCGGCGACAGGGAAATTCGCCGTGCGAAAGTTCCTCCAAGCTGTTCAGCGCAGCAACGCTCTTAAGGTGAGCCTAGCTCACCGTACAGTCTCCCTGCATTTCGCGCTGATCCTCTCGAGGCTGCTTCCTCTCGACATAAGAGTAAGAGAAGTAGCCTGGTTATATGAGGTGAAGCACGGTAAAGACTTGGGAGGTACCTTTCTCGACTGGGAGCTCCAGAAACCCGTATATTTCGGTAATTTGCTTCACCCCACGCAAGTGCTCGAGATCGTATACTAGAGCGTCGAGAACCTTAACTCCGAAACCTTAGATCGCCTCGCCGTAGTCGGGCCGCACATCTACAGCGACAGAAGCTGAATTGAGGGCAAAGTACTCGGTTACGTCCACGAGGTGCAACCCTGAAGGAATAGCGTGACGGAGAGGAGATCTGGTACTCAACGCTGCAACTTGATTCCATCTGCACGGTCTTCCAGGCGAAGATGGTTGCGTTACAAAGAGCGATACGGAGGTTGAAGGACTGTAAAGACGAGCTGGTCAACATATTCAGTGACTTCCCTGGAGGTAATGACCGGCTTGAAAACCTATCACCCTCTGGCTCATGAAACTAGGCGTAACATCTCCGAGATCGTTGCGGAAAGCTGGGCTGTGCGCCTATTCTAGAGCGCATGTCGGAATCGCGGGTAACAAGCGGGCAGACAAGTTCGTCAGACGGGCCGCCTTCACTAAGAAGGCGTCAGCGGACTACGATCGGTTTCCGCTGTCGCACGCAAAGTAAATGATTAGGGCAGCCAGCTTGGAAGAGTAACAAAAACGATACGTCGAGGAAAGCACGGGTGAAATCACCAAATTCTTCTTTCCCCGGATGTAGCAAGCGGGTCCTCAGACAGATAGAAATGACGTCCCAAATGGCGCAAATCCTAACGGACCACGGTTGGTTCGCGCAGTATCTGTTTAGACTCAAGCTGCTAGACTCGCCATATTGCACCTGCGACCCGTCCAAAATCCAGAACGTCCTCCATGTTCTCGAGGACTCCACTATTTTCTATCGAGAGAGTGTGGCGCTGGAAACAGGATGGAAGTCAAGATCGCCAGGTGACACTTCCTGGAAATAATGGCAAATACGGGTAAAAAAGCAAAATGATTGCAATTCTGCAGCTTAGTCGTAAAACGCTACGGAAAGGTAAATGGAAGTACGTAAGAAATAATAAATGCAAAATAGAATTGTCGTAAAGAAAAGTAATAAAGGTTCATAGGAAATAAATAATAGAATTTCGATATAAAACACAATAGTTGTTTACACGCCTAGGGAGGTAGGAGAAAACATGTATAAAAATATTATAAATAAACAATGTATAAGAAAGAGGTATTGACATTAATATAGGTATAAGTAAAAAATGATAAATAAGATATAAGAAATATGATTATGTACCTGTAAATAAGAATGATGTAATAAACATTTAAGCGAAGGGATTATAACATAAAGGAAAAAAAAGAGAAATAAGATAAAAAAAGAAGTAAGTTATTAAGGCTGTATAACCATTCCTACAAACCCTAGGTATGCGAGAGACGAAGACACGATAAAAAAATTAACCTGTCAATAAGTATAAAGAGCCGTAGTTGTCATGCTACGAGAGCAGATTTAAAAAAAATGGTCGGCATGGGAGTTTCTAGGGTAACCCCTGCTGACTTTTTCATCACATACAATACGGTATTTGTTAGTCTACTTTCATTCAGATGACCAAACAACCCACATACTTTCTATTCTAACCACAACTTCCTTCACTTTATACATCTATCTTTCTAAGAAATTCCGAAAAACTACACAGTGATAGCGTCTCCACTGCATTGATATTACTTTCATTTTTGTCCTGCCATACCCAGCTTTCACTATCATCTATAAGTGTAGGGTTTAGGATCACAGTGTAGACAGCCAAGCGTGCTTGTCGTGAAACGCTTTTACTATTTATAATAGTGAGTAAAGCCCCATTCATTTTATTTCCCGCATTCAATCTCCTTTCGATATCTCTGTCATATTTACTATCATTCGTAAACAGATTACCCATGTATACAAACTCTTTTACTTATTTGACTTTCTCACCTTCTATTTTCTGCTTTCGTCCCTTTCAAACACCATCACCTTAGTCTTATCGACATTTAATTTAATACTCTTTTTCTTAACAGAATCATTCATTTTATTTACTATCTCCTGCAGCCCGCACACCAACGGTGCAAGAATAACTTTACTTGATCGTCGGCCTATCGGAGAAATTTGACAGGCAGCTCATCCATCCTTAGTCCACACTCATACTCTTCCAAATCATACACACTACGGTGTATGATTTATGATCTATATGATCTACATCTATGAATAGGTTGAATAACTACGATGAAACTACACATCCCTGTCTGAGATCCCTACGGATGGCAAACCAGTCAGTTTATAGCTCATTTATTCTGACGCAAGCATTGGAGCCCCTGTGTAGGGATTGCAGTGCCTGTATCAATCCGCTACACACACCGTGCATACATAAGGTTCTTCTTAGATCATTTCTTTTCTTTCCATCATAAACTTTTTCCAGCTCTACAAAAATATAAAAAACCTTTTGGCCGCTAACCAAAAACTATTGTGCAAAGGTCTGTTTACCCCATCCTTTTCGAAATCCCGCTTGTTCGTCCCAAATTTTGTTTTCAATGTCATTAATAACTCTTTCGATAATGGTTTTTGCAGACAAATTGCTAACGACGCCGAAGAGGCTTATAGTATGGTAATTTGTGCAAACCTGCCGTGAGCTTTTTCGTTTATAGAGGGATACAATTACTGATTTACACAAGTCATTACTTACCCTATGGCTTTTACAGCATTTGTCAAAGAGCTAGTACAGCAGGCTTGCGACTATACCCCCACCGCCCCCCAGTATCTCTGACGAAACTCTGTCATATCCGGCAGCTTTTTCAACTTTCATACGTTCTAGAGCTTCCACAATTTCATCTATCGTCATTTCACTTTCATTTCCATCATCAATCATATACTCAGTTGCAGTAACATTATCATCTGCAACTGTATCCCACATGCAAAAACGCTTTCCAAATAATTCTTCCAGTGCTCTTTCACATTCATTTCCTCATTCAGTAAATGTTCATCATCGCCTCTAATCACATGTATATTTTGACACATTTTTAACTCCCATTTTTCTATCTATATACGTCCTTTCAGCATCGTTTAGCTTATCTTTCAAGATGTCCTTTCTTTGGATTCTATGGATCCTTCTATCTATTTGGATTCTATTGTCCCTTGCAGACAGTAATTCCGGCCATGCTTTCTTTTTTTCACTAACTACTTTCCTCGCTTCGAAATTCCACCATTCATTATCTTTCTTACTAACATTTGTTTTCTCATTTGCTCCACATACCTTTTTTGCTTCACCTACTAATAAAAATTTCGTCACCTTCCATTATTCGTCAAGTTCTAATTATACATGCTGTTTGAATTCACGCACACTATCTTTCGATCGCTCTACATACTCATCTTTTACATCTGATCCTGAAGTTTACCAATTTTTATTCATCATAGCTCCGTAGTAATTGTTTTCGCATGGTGTCGCCAACGCTGACATAAAGTTATAATTCAACAGACCATTAAGAAGTAGTCCGTACCAATGTTGACGCCACGATACACTCACGTGTTCACAACTTTGCTTCTCAACCGATCATCCACAATTATCTGCCTATCATGCTTTTGTCTTCTCTCTTCGCCAAGTATGTGAATGTATCCTTCTGTGGCCAAAATAGTGTTTGTCACACGTAAGTTCAACTCTTAATTCCGTAGGAGAAGGCAATCGCCATTCTCATTCACTCTTTAATCTCCAAATTTACCTAAGACTTTCTCATATCCGTCCCGTTGTATACCCACCCAGCCACTAATATCACCGAATATTACTATCCTTTCGTTTCTGCCACATTTCACTAATATGTCCCTTACATCAGCCCAAAACTCCTCACGCTCCTCGATTGGTTTGGACATATTTGGAGCGTATATGCCTAAAATAAAATTCATGTCATTCCAATTTTAACTCGGAGCCAGAGGAGCCTTGGACTAAAACATTCGTAACTATTTACACATACAGATAATCTTTCTGATAGGATGAAGCCAACACCGCGGCAACCTCGTTGGTTCTGATCAACACCAGACCAATAAGTACCTAAGGATCCGCTTTTAATTGTTCCACCACTACCTTTTCCTTTAGCTTCAATCACGCATAGAATATCCAGTGGCCTGTCTTTCATCAGTTCGGAGACATCATCGATTTTATCATCCATACCTTCATACACATTCAGAGTTCTGAAACAGACTTATGCAGTCCTCGTTTCGCTCCTCCGGGAAACTAGGCGTGGCAGGTGGTGATATGCAAAGATCGTACCATGTGGAAATCTATAGTCTCTACCTACCCTTCTGGGAAATAAGCGTGAGTTCATATTATTATTGTTATTAATTACATATAAAACTCAATGATGGTTTGTTATTCCAATTAACGACGAAGCACTTACGTATAATTGAAAAATATGTGCTCCTATTTGATACGTCTATTGCCATAGAGTACTGTTTACCTATAGTCAGAAAGGAAAAAATATTTTATTAATTACAGTATAATATTGATTTTAATCATGAAATTACAAATTTCATTGATTAGATTTTTAATTTTAGTACTTAAAAACGCACATTTTTTAGACCGTGGGTCATGATTAATTTGACGATTTTTGCATCTATTTACCGATAAAGAGGTAAAGTTTTGCTCCGAGTCAGTCATTTGTCTTTTTATAAAATTTTCTCACAATAAATGTTAATTAAAATAATCACTGTAGTCACAAAGATTTAGTCGTAACAAATTGTAGGGTTATAATATTTTTGATCAGTTTCACGCTATTCATGTAAGTAATGTGTTGTATATACAGCAGTTAAATATCCACAGTATAACCAACACATACATACAAGTATATATATATATATATATATATATATATATATATATATATATATATATATATATATATATATTAGGTTGATAATAAAGATAATGTTACTTCCGTCCGAAAACTGTTACTTTAGCTTGTAAAAGATATAAGTTACTCTCAAGTCGCAGCTCGAGAAGTTTTGCTTCAAAAATATGAACATACATAATATTTATATAAATTTACTGTTACTGTTAGAATGCCTAAAATTATAAATTCTTCTCCCTCTAAAAAGAAATCATGTAAGCCTGCAACAACTACTCATACATATAATATAAATATACGTATTTCAATTCTGTCTGCAGTGCTACTCCACAGTAAAGTACCATAAGACTTCACACTGTGAAGTCTGAGTATACTAACCATGCGTTTTCGATAATTGCGTAGAACTTAATATCTTCTTAAATACACAACTCACAGAACTAAGTTTGTCGTCCAATTCATACATATATTATGTCAACCCCACTAAAGTTCAGAGTTAAACGTGATATCTAAAAACAATTTCGTACATGTACTATATATACACTGGTTTTATTGCGTCGACATCATTAGTAATCATGAATATTTTTTGCAGCGGTCGGTTCATCGCTTCGCGCATCGACTGTACCACAATCGCGTGGATAGAGCGCATAAGACGGTCTCGCATGCGAACCGTGTTTTACAAGCGCGGTGTAAAAAATTACCCGTGCAATCGAATCGGATTTGGGATCCGTTGGCCACCGTTTCACGTGCGACTTTACGCCCGATGTGGACCAAGTCGTAATATGTATGCAAATTTCACACTAACTAATTCTTCTAATTCGTGTTCCCGATCGATATTAAGTTCTGTATTTTGCAAGAAAGTTATATATTCTGTGCTTATTGACAGTATTTTGAGAATATTTAATTCTCAAAATACTGTGAATAAACACAAAACTTGACCGCCTGATTATCACAGTCGGTAGTGACCTTACCTGCTGCGATGGGCGCGTGGGTTCTCGATTCCCGCACAAGACAAACATTTATTTAATTAAAAATTTATGTTTGTCTCGAGTCTAACCGTTTCTGTGTATAAAAAGAATGTATGTATTGTATTAACTATCTAGTATCCATAGTACTAGCCTCGTTAGTTTGGGATCAGATAGACAGTGCCGTTTGAAAAAAAAAACCCAGTGATTAACTTATTACCAATGAACTTAAAAACAGTCTTGTTAAGTCACTTTTTAATCACCCCACTGCTGAGGCATGTTTTCCCACAATCGTTCCGTTACGACATAAGAGTTACGGCATAAAATATCTCTCCACATATTTATGTCCTCAATTCCTTCTTAATTGAGCGGTCTTCACAGTCCAAATCGCCGGGGCGCAGATAATTTCCGTGTGAGTAAGTGTATGTTGTGGTTCTCGTGCATGAGTCTCCATCGTGCACCAGTATTAATTTCTCTAATTATTTAGTCTGTGATCAAGTACTTTAGCCCAACACGAAAATAGGAAGAGGGCGCGCCTGCAGTTGAGTGAGACCAGGCAGCTTCGCCCATGATACGTCCCTTGTTCTTTCCGATTCTGTTTCCGCTATTTTGTTTTATCGTTACTATCGCTTGGAAACAGATATAGGCGATCCAGGCTATTGCTGGTCAATCTATTAAATAAGCATCGAAAACTGACGACGACGTGACGGTACCAAAGCGACATTCTATTTCAGATCAAAGGGCTCGGACGTTAGATCTCTCTCACTCTCAATCCGGGTTAGGGCCGATAACAATCCACTAAAGTAGTCTTATGCCGCCACCAATGCATTGACCAATGCTGAACCGACCCTTAACGTGCTCTTCGAAGCACAGAACGAGTAGGCAGGTAGATTTAAAGATATTCAATCTACATTCCAGAAAATTTGAATAAGGTTTTTTTTTTCGTGTATATACTAACCGCTATAATATTCTAAAGCTTGCAATGCTTCGCTATCAATTTAGACTAAAATGTAGAGTGAAATGTTTTTGGCAAAATTAAATAACCAAATTATAAATCTAATTGTGTATATTTCGTGAATTCGTTAATTTTCTTTTGTAAAGTATATATGAAATATCAATGAGTGTTGATATATCTCTAATAAATTTAATTTATTACCTGTTATTAAGTTAATAATATGTCTAGTAAAAAACTACATATATTATTTCATCGCTATTGTTAGTCTATACTTAATAAATACTTATGTATCAATTTAATATGTCTAAAATAATGTGACAGTATATAAAGCTTCTGATAAAACGAGATATTCGTAGACTTTGCAAAACAATTTGTATTCAATAAATTTAAGACAAACAGACAGACAAACATAAAAATTTACAAATCATTATTTTTTTCTTATATTACCTTTTTCTTTTATCATCCACTCTCCATTTTTCGTACC
Organism: Eumeta japonica; assembly: GCA_005406025.1. Lineage (NCBI taxonomy): Eukaryota > Metazoa > Arthropoda > Insecta > Lepidoptera > Psychidae > Eumeta > Eumeta japonica. Next base: position 262,795 of record BGZK01000822.1, on the reverse strand, counting down.
CACCTTCAATGTACAGATACATGATTCTACTATTTTATTGTATGTATAGATTTAAACACGGAGGTAAGTACAAAAATTGTCCGAATAGACAAATCCTTATATGGAAACACAAATAAACAAAGCCAACTATTTAAACTTAGGGGTTTCATGGTAAAATTGCAATTTCCGCCCCGCGTTTCACCAACAATATCCTGAACAAACCTACGTCAGCATCCGGCGAGGGGCTACACCTAGGACTTATAAAGTACGCGGCTCGCTGTTCGCTCCACGAAAGCAATTAATATATCAAAACACACTTCACGTGTATGTAACTTAGGCCAAAAGTTTCGCGAGCTTTCCGTAGCTTTATCTTCCGCTTGATTTATTGTATGTCGGTACATCCTCTCGTTGTATGTGTAAATGAGTAACGAATGCTCCGAACAAATCGAACCGTCTTTGTGTGTGTTCGTTTGCGTCGTCTGACTGCCATCATAGACGGAAAACGTTGTGAGGAAATTTGTTACTCGTTAACGCAAAAAAAAACATACTTAACGGATTTTGATGTGACTTAACAATAATGTAGCTCATTATTGCACAGAATTAATTAAAGCAGAATGTAGTGGGATATTCCTATTTTTTTGTAATAGAAAGTTTAAAAGAATCAGTGCATCTCTGTTCTAATGCCCATCCCACAGTCAAGTTCGTCCCTGGTCCCGTTCTTAATTTCGATTCCGTTACTAGCTCTCGATTCTTCTCTGTTCCTGTCTCGTTTCCAATTTTAGTAACAGTTACAGTTACCAATCACGGTTCCAATATGTATCAAACCGCGGCGAAGTATCACAATAAAATATACGCTATGGATATCGTATATTATATTATGAGTAGTATTATATGCATATTATGAGCGAGAGAATTTTTAGAATCGGTTTAGTAGTTTAGTTTAATATTGAAAATCTCGGTCGAAATCGGGGACAAATGCTAATAGGTATACTAAAAGCATTCGCGTATTCAAATGCAATTTTTGGACAAAATTTCAAGTCAATCAACCGACTAGGTACTTTCGAGTTTTGCGATCACAAATATACGGATGCAAAAAGGTATTGCATTATACATAAACATTAATTAATACATAATGAATTGGTTAGAAAAAAAATGCTTATGAAATATTACAAACGCAAAAGTTTTTAAGGATGTATTGATGGATCTTTGTTACATTTCCATGCAAAAATGCCATCTAGTATTTTTTGCGTGAAAATGTAACAAAAATCCATCATTACATGAAACTTTACAGTCTTATAGCTTAAAGACTATAAGACGTAGGTTATAATTTATAAAGATACTAGCTTTTGATCGCGACTTCGCTCGCGTGAACTCAGAACGAATTCTTCACTTATGTCAATTGATTATCGGTAACAGCAACATTGAAGGGAAGGGTTAAGTTCAAAGTAAGTTTGGAATCGGAATTGCAAGTAGGACAGGGATCGGGGTTAAGAGCTTTTCATAATAAAAAAAATTACCGGCTGTACGTACATATTCGATCCTCCCTCATCCTAGCATCCCTCATAGCATTAATTTCATCGGAATCGAATCAGAAGCAGAACCTGTAACTATATTCAAACCATAATCGATATCGAGATTGGTATCATCATCGACAGCGTGATTAATCGACATAAAAAATGGTAAATTCCATTATTTGGCCACGCGGACGAAACGGCGGATTAAAGCTAGTTATTTGTAATGTATGCCTATAATGTTGTGTGTTTCTGACAGAATTGAAATCCTCAAGAACAAAGCCTAGGCCTTGAACCGGGGACGATAGGCGATTCCTATTGGCCATAACTCGGGCACTATAACCCGCGATCCGAAAAGCGCTCACAAGTGTTTACGCGTTTTCACAACAGCGCCGATCGGCAAATCTTAATTACGGAGATAAAACAATCGGCGGTCCTTCCAGCCGCTTTAAGCGCTCATTAAGCGCCATTAACGGCGGGCGATGGCGACGGCGCGCGATAAATGGCGGGGAATGGCGCGGAGGTGGCGCGAAATGGCGTGGAATGGGCAACTGCGGGTCCCCCGAGCGGCGACCTTGGATACTCGAGTTTTAAAATGTGGCCGCTGTAAAAAGGATCTACATTTACTAAGTCAACTTTTGTCTATGCCGCCAACTGAAACGATTTCGGATTTTTGTCTATGCTATCAATTCAAACTGTATTTGACAGTTGATTGATTACGATATTAATCCATATGTGACAACTCCAACGTTCTTACATCCCTATTGATAGTCTGTCTGAAAATCTGTATCTATATAAATCAAAGCATATCAAAGGCGAAACCAAAGTCGACATCGAGAACGAGATCGGAATCGAGATTTAGGATCGCGATCTGGTGGACACGGCAGTCGATGTATGTAATGTACGACTTCATTCAAATGTTTACGCAGACAGAGCCGCGAGCGAAAGCTAGTGTAAGCATAAAACTCACAAGCAATTCGTTAGTTGATTCAGACAGAAAAACAGATTTTCCTTGATGCATTTATGTGCAATAGTAGTTTTAAAGGTGTGGGATTACACAGAGAAACTCCATCTTATTAGCATTGTACTTATTCCATTATTAATTAATAAAATTTATCATACATATAATAAATACTGTGAACAATAACCCATTCAAGTCACAGATACACAGACTTGTGACTTTATATCAGTAGAGGTCGCTCTTTAAAATTAGCGTTTCTAACCTGAAAAAAAAGGCTTTTGAAAGCTCAAGTAAGCTTTTCACTTCGTTTGGCCCGCAACGACGTGTATCAGCCCTCGGCAATAAGGACGGATGGACTTCCGTAAATCAAAGTAACCTCATGCATTTGGCGCTTCTCTTTGCGACTCCTTCTTTCTCATACTCTTGCGCACCCACACTAGCCCTGCAGCTGAGAAAAATCAGAGCAAGTACGAATAAATATCTTTAGAGCTTAAAATGAGATTTTATCTATCTATAAAACGCCCGATGATGTTTTGAAGCTATGCATTGGAGTTTTGAAAAATAAAATTCAAGCTGAATACGAGCTTTGAATTCTGAAAAATCTCCATTAAATAATATGCACTTGTAAGTCGAAAGTTTTCTTTTTAATATAAAGAGGTGTTTCTTTTTATTAAACTCCTAAAATTTATAAATAAAAATTGAAGAATAATATACAATATGACAGTGAAGTGTTATTAAATTATTCTCTTTTAAATTTATCATTTTAACTGCAATATTATAACCACAACTAACTACTTCAAACCTAGTATAAATTTAAAATCATTTTTTGACAGGTACACTGCACTACAAAATTTCACTTTTTTCACTCTTGCTCAATAAACTTATTTGTTTTCCTACAGGACAACTTCACTAATTGACGAATTTCAGTCAGATTTTCCACATTTTTTTAATCTAGTTATTGTATTATTTCAGCCTGATTGATATTTAATTTTACGTATAATTTATTAATAATAAATTAATATAATTGATTAAAGTTTTTTACTATATAAATTTTATTCATTAAGCGATTTCGCAATCAAGTATTTAGTCCGGTTGCAAAAGATAACCATTGACAAATTAATTAGAGCGTTTTTTAACGTATATCAAACTGAGCCATTCGCTCTGTGTTTTGAAAAAACAGATTAAGCCGTTGATGTAGGTCAATATGGTCGTTAACAGTTTTAAATGTGCATTGAACCAACACGGAGAATTTCATGTCAAACTTCTTCAACCTATTTCCATATCCACGTGAGTGAAACCGCAGGCGTGTTTCAATCATAAAAAAAAAACAATTAATGCTAAATTTCAATTTACGCCTAGCGAAGCGGACGGGTAACGGCTAATAGATTACCATACAAATATACTTATATATCAATATTATAAACACCCATTGATCAATCAATAAGAAAATGTCTATGTCTGTCTGTTACCTCTTCACGTCTAAACTGCTGTATCGATTTTAATGAAATTCGGCACGAAGATAGTTTGACACCAGGAAACAGACATGCGCTACTTTTTGTTTGTCTATTTATTCGTTTGTATGTTTTTTTCAATGTTCAACAACAGCTAACTGATTTTGATGAACTTTAATGTACTATCAGAGCACACCATTTAGTAACATATGAGCCACTGTCTATTTATCATTCCGTCTGTTTAGTTATAACTCAACAATAACTAAATTTCAATGAAAATTAGAAAACGAATAGAGATTATTATTATATAAGTTAAAAGATACTGTCTATTTTTTTATATATTTGTTTGTATTAATTTTTATGACTAGAACATTTATGAGCCATTTTTTATATATTATTTTGTCCTCCATGCTTATTTTTTGCTTTATTTAGAGAGAGAACAGTGTTAGAAAGAACAATGAGAATTGATAAGAAGGAGATAGAGAAAGATGCAATGCGAGAAAGTGAGTTAGAGCGAAAGCGAAAAATGAAAGTGTCAACCATCCGACTGTAGGTTACATTATTAGCAATAATCGTTTAATAACAATAAAGTTGTTGTAATTAAAAAAAGGGCGATAGGGTTTTCACAATGAGTCTTTCGTCAATAACATATCATATCAATATAATATTACAAATGTGATACATCGCGACGATGTTCGGTTGTTTGTAACTCAATTACGCATAAACGGCTTGACAGATTTAGACGAAATTAAGCACACACAATATTTTCTCGATTATACGCATGATATTTTATACCTCCCATTAACGCGTTCCTGTACAATAGTTTTTAAGAAACCGAAATCTGTATCGAAAGCGAAATCGATATCAAAATCGAGAACGATGGCGCGATTTGAAAAAAGAACGGCGCAGGATTCTAATCCTGAAATGAATACTAATAAAAAACAAGATAGAATAGGAACCAACTGTGTAATCAAAACTCAATTCGAAAACAGTATCGTATTGGTGTCAATGATAATAGAGATATGAGTAGGTTCAATAGTTTTTAAATGATCCTCGAATAAAGATAAATCATTGTACGTATACCCATATATTATTATAAACTATTTCAACGAATGTTAAATATCAGACTAAATACGGATTGTCATATTATTCATATATATATGGTGACAATTGCATATACGTCCATATATATAATTATAAACTGTATCATACTCAAAAGCACTATCTCTATGTGTAAATTATGAGTTATATGTAATGTATATTATAGTATATTATACATCCAGATAGTGTATATACAGATAGTTTTTTCAGCCGCTATCCTTAAGTTAGTTAAGTGAAAACGTCCCATCAGTAAAGACACTTTTTCTCTGTCTGCCGACGGGGAACCCACTGTGCGAAATTTCTGAGCAAATGAACAAAATTAATTTTTCATTTAAAATATCCATCCTTACTTACTATTGAATTAGAGACCTTTGGGATATATTATATATGTTGATGTTGACCCTATTCTATACTAGTTTTTGGGCTCAGTGTTGAATCTAAAAAACTAAGTTATGATTCTGATCGCTTTGTAATATCATTAAATTGTTATTGTAAACTAAAAATTTATGCTTCAATTCGATTAATTGGAAGGGTCGGCAACGGTCGCCCTAACAAATCCTACGCAAACCAGATTAGAGGCATTTTAAAAAAGGGCCAAATTTTGAGCACCTAAAACCTTCTATGAAGAGATTTATGAATATCAGTGACGTAAGAAAGATATGCATATATCGTACCACGTGGAAATTTATAATCTTTGTGTACCCTTTTGGGAAATAATAGTAGGAAATAATAGACGTAAGTTAATAATTATACATATATTTATGGAACGGGTAATTTCTCATCACAATCGACTTAGACATGATAATTTGATTTAATACATCAAACTATTATTTCGATATTTATAATGATGTAATTATAACATTCCAAAACCGATTACACAAAACGCTTAATAAAAATTAAGGACTACTTGAATTATTTTTATTTATTTTTTTTCAATTTGACCAAAATATTTACAAGCCTCGTTCAGTTTTTTTGTGATTTCAAAATAACGTAACTTTTATTAAATTACATTCTACAAGGACAAAAAGCTGTATATTCCAGTTTTTCCCTTTAAGTATTATGTAATATTTGCGTACATTTATAATCTGCAACATTTATATACTAAATTCTTTTTATAGTTATACTTGTGTGGATACTTGCAAAATTTTACCATATAATAAGCAAAATTTCACAGTAAATAAAATGACATCAAGATCGATATACTTATTAGAAGATTAGTTTATTTAAAATATAATTCAGAATTATGAACGGGCATGATACACTTTAATGTAACTTTTATATTGGAATAAATAATTCACGATACGACGTAAAATATAAAGAGAAAATCGTAAATAGCCTTTTACACTTTTATTGATTTACTTTTTAATATTTATGTATACGTATAGAATTTTCTGTAGTTACATTCGCAAAAGTTACATACCATACAAATTGGTATGTAATTATCAAATCGACATTTTTTAGAACGAACTTCCTTAACACAGCTTGCAGTAAAAGTCGACTGGTGGAAATCGTAACATAACGAAAAAGCGTTACACCCCCTCCATGCTACTTTCTCTCTCTCCCTCTACCTCTTGAAATTTATTATTCAATATTTTATTGGGTCCAACTTTCAATAAACGAATATTTCCTTTAAAATATTAAATAAAACTCTTTGATTTTATTCCTCACTTTGCATTATGTAATTTGGGTTTTCTGTTTTGCATCTGTTTTATTTTTATGGGTGTAGGTCGACGTGTGCATGCTATTTCTTCCCCAGCAAATAACACAACACAACTAATGCTATTTTGAATATTGGTCGGAATTGAACTCCACATTTAATAATAGGCCATGCCTTCCATTATATATTTTCTTTCTTAGGTATCCTCAAATAAGCTATAATATTCGTAAATCCATATTAATTGCAGTTAATGTTCAAATCAAATAAAGATCGTATTTTAACACTCTTAAATTAAATCACTTTGTATGTCTCTCTGTACATAACTATATTTTAGAGACTGAACACCCAGTTATATAAGTTGAATAGTCATGAAAATTAGCAATCCTGTGTAGTTCTGACCCATTCTGACCATTGGACTGATCTGATAAGGGAGACAGAAAGTAAGTGCAGGACCTCCACAATTGAATAACATATCTTAACACGGTGAAATGTAAATGTCTTGAGATATATTTTGGCCATGAGTGATTTTCAGAATTTTTTGTAATAGTCACACTGTGGTCAACTCACAGCATGCGGATGTGGAGTATCAAGTGGCGCTGTTGCGTTTCGTCCAATAAGTGAAAGTTCCGGTAGCCCATTCCCCGCCTTCGCCAACCTAATCCCCCTTCATTAGATATCCTATTCCCTCTCAAAAAATCCGGCAACACACTGGTGACTTCTCTGGAGTTGCGTGTGTCTATACGCGGCAGTGATCAATCTAATCTCTGATGGCTCGTCTGCTCGTTTACTTCTCAACTATTTTACAAAAGGAAAAGGAGCCGGAAGGTCAGCACGGGAACATTTTAACAAAACAACTTAACTCAGTAATATTTTCACTTGTGGGAATGGTATTTATATGGTTTTTTATGATGGAGCTGGAAGTCAAACCCTAAAATTCCATAACAGAACAATATTTTCTATCAGTGCTTGGGCTTGCTGTTATTGGAAGAGTTGTCTTCAGTCGCGAATGTTAATGAGAGTCCGGTAACTGATCCAAAAAAAGGCACAGCAATTTCATTACACAACAACGTATCCTAATCATTTTTAGACTTTTAGAAATCTGCGCAATCTTTTTCTGTATAGCCTTGCCCTCTATACGGTCTAATTGGGAAAATAAGTCGCTTTTCCTGAAAAATAAGTAAATATACCATTTTGTCTTTAAAATGCCCTACGTTTTACACTAAACTTTTTAAACTTTCTAATATACTTTCTACCTAGTCATAAAAGCGTGTCATTTTAAAGTATTAATTTAATGTTTACGAAGAAAATACCTAAGGCAATTCCTTGAGCAAAAAGAAAATTTTATCGGAAATTTTATTCCGTGCGCCCCACTGTGCAGAGTCCATCGGAGGCACGTCCTTACACTATTTCAGCGCACGTGCCCCCCCTCGGCGCCGATTGATGACGTCATAGCGGGTCCTCTACAATCGTATCTGGAGAACTCGCTCTATAGTCTAGGATCCGTCTTAAGAAAAAGCTTCCCTTATTTAAAGGAAGTACTTATGCTTGACAATTTTAACAATATACATTATTCAGAATAATCCAGCTGCCTTTAATATTTGTTGATTATTAACATAATTTTTATATCACATACCTTCATATACCGCCAGTAACACATTATATATTATAAAACTATGAGAGTTTTACTGCTAAAATTCATTTATATAATTTAATCAAATTATTACGGTTTCATAACTGTAATTTTTTTAAACTTTTGTTTCGATAATTAAACACGTGAGCTTATTCAGCACTGAACTTTATATCATCATATTTGGATTATTATTTTTTTAAAGAAATTTATCATTAAAAATTTATTAAAGAAAGACAATTTTAAACAAGAGCAGGAAAAACATTGGAAGTAAGATTTTTATGTCTGCTTTTGTTATCTAACATTCTTAATATTTTGATAAGCACTTATAACATTATTTTATATAAGCAACACATGAGGGATGGTTTTCCTAATGGCGGTTTTGAGGCTACTAGACTAGGAGACCGTATTTCAAGTAAAAGAATGAGTATTAAATATAATTAATGTTGCAAAAATGTATACATTGCTAAAGTCCACTTAAATATCAAACGGAAAATATAATTTTCCGTCAATAATTTTCAGATTTTTGACACACCTAAATGGATTATATTAATAAAATAAATATCCCTTTTTTTTTTCAATTCTTCGTTACCTGAAACTTACAGCATTTTGTTGGGGACAACGAATTAATTACGTTAATTTAGTTAAAATACTTCTGGTCCGGAAATTATTAAAGAATCTCTTCTGCATCAGAATATCAAATTTCTACAAATTCATTTCTTACGTTCTCTTAAAGTTTCTTAAACTTCACTCTGACATGATACATGACATTTGAAGTTTCTAAGACATGTTTTATTTTTCGGTTTTCGATAGTCCACTTGTATTGTAAATACATTTATTGTTAACTGTTTACGATTCAATTAAAACGAACTAAACGTGGTTAGAAATTAGCGGTGGGAGCTCAGTGGTTGATTGCGTCACCTTCGAACCGAGTGTGATGTAGTACATAAGTAGATTATAGTAGATATAAATGCATTCATAACAGGGCGTATTAACAATAAGTTTGACAATAAATCAGTCCGAATACAGAGCCCGACGTGTGAACACGTATCTCGTTTTGCATCTCCCCTCGCCTCATGTCACACGCGATCTACTTGCTTCGGTCCTGACCTCGGATGGATTGACCAAATTTTGCAACTTTGGTCAAATTGTGACTCTGAGAGCACGTTAAGCCGCTGTTCTGAATGTTGACATAGCATTAATGACAGCAGTCGTTGACGGGCCCCCGACCCGCGCAAGGCCAGCGTGGAGGGCTTAAGGTCTTAATCCGAAATAAAATTATTGTGAGGGTATAGTACAACATAGGATACAAAGCTGGCTCGAGTGTATAAGTATTATAATTTTGGTGATCTTTAACATGTCGATTTTGATAGAATATCTTTTGATAGCAAAGAGAGATTCTAATCTTTTTAAACTTTCGTAATTAATTAAGAACTTTTAAAGGGACGATCTCTCCATTCGCCCATCGATGAATCCATCCCGTATGCGATTACAGATTCGTCTCGTATATGTGACAACAGACACTTGATTGTTTTTTTTATTCCATGACTGTGCAATAACCGCTAAAATAATTTTAATAAATATCTTATTTATGTATCATTTTGCACTCAAATTGGCTCGTCCGTTAATATGCCCGATGAACCGGTGAGAAATTATTGTGTCGCTTATAAGAGATGGCCTTTATAGATCGTGAAGTACTACCGTACTTATCTTACACTAGCCTTAAAAAAATGAAGTATAACTTAAGGATTTGACCGCTTTTTTCGCTTTGAAAGGACAACGACCTCGGAGCAAAGCGATTTTCCGGAGCTGAACGCGCAGACGCTCTGTTTGTTTTAGCGAAATTAGGTGTCAAGTTTGTTTCCTTATAATGAAGGAAGGCTTGCAGATCGTTAAAAGGCTAAAATTGTTTTGTGACTACATTGGTTCTTTTTACATCACTGAAGGGACAATTGATCAAAGACGGACACTTCAAGGAGTATATATACATCGAAATAATCAATTCAAGCTATATAATAAAATTTTTTAACTTAATATAAGGTTCTAATGATAAAAGGAGACTATTTGTGATAAATATTAAATGTGATCTGATAATTTTTTGTGTATCCATTCAGTTGTAAAAAAAGTGTCTTGTACAAAATTCATCATCAAACACTTTAAAACCACCAGTTTTTTCCCGAGGCTAAGTCCGCGAGAACATTGAGTTAATGAATTTTAATTAGATTCCACTTTATTCTTCCTTCGGACCGCTGCTAATCCCAGTCCTTTGAATTCTCATGCCATTGTGGTGTCACTCTTAACTCTGATCCTAGCCCCGCTCTATGGTCTATTTCAATTAGTTCTCAATTTCAACCCCGACCCCGCATTTATTTGAAACATAAAATGGAATGATTGTGATCTGTTAAGTTTTAACCGCAGTAGGTTATCACTATATCAAACTCGAATTTATTGAATGTAAGGGCTATTCACAAAGTTTTGCAATACTACAAAACAACCTACACAGATTAATATTTCTTTGTAATATATTTCTTCGTGATACAGGATACATTTCCAAAGAACTTTCCATCGGTGTCAATAAAAAGTTTTGGAGGTCTAAACCATTTTTCTAAACACGTTTCCGGTCCTCATCAGGCACTTCTTCAACCACCTTTTCTGATACAGCCAGTGCATCTTTCGGTGACGCAAAACTATTTTCCCTTTAATTAATTTTTTATTTTTAAAACCAGAAAAAAGTCGCACATTGCAAAATCGGAATTGTGAGCGAGGTGAGCTGCAAGTTTGACCAGTGTGCTGTCTAAGAAGTCGTTTGTCTGGAGCGCCGAGTGCGCGGACACGTGGTTGTGGTGAAGAAGCAGCCCATGGAATCCGGTGTGCGGTCACCTGCCGCTCACGGCAGTAAAAATTTCTGGCGAACTTTCGGTAAAATACCATTCGGTATCGTTCCTCCTTTCATCACGTAACGGTACCGCCTACAAGTAATCCCTCAAAGGGAATATATACCGTGTTTAAATTTTGCCTGCATTTCTCGCGAAAATATGTCTTTTATTATATGTTGAGCATTTATTACTTTTTTGAAAAAAAACGAAACTGAAATAAGTGACCTAAAATCAATGCTGAATAGAAAATTTACGTTGAAAGACTCAGGATTTTTAGGAATATACATCAAACATGATTTAGGACATAGAATTGACAACCAAATTGAGTCAAAAAAATACCTAGAAAATATTTTATGAAAATTTTAATGAAATGTCTACCATTAAGGACCTCACATTTAAGTGCAACTTATTCTGTCGCCAAAAAACATGACTCGGAGGAAGTCATCTAAAGGTTTATTAAAATATGAAGTATGAAAACTTGCATCTCATATAATATACAACGTTTTTATAATAATACCATTTATGGTTTGTGTCAGTTCAACACGTAAGCCATAGATATATAAAACTAACTGAACAGTCCAATTTTTACTTATTTTTTGACAGAGATTAGTCACCTCTATATACTTTCTCTACCTCGTCGCTGTAGCTTATACGAAAAGAAGTCAACATAAATGGATATATGTGTTAGTGTCCGTTCTTTAATTGTTCATCGCTTATGTATGCGGTTAAGTTCTATATATAAATAAGCGACACCCTTAATAAATAATGAATATTTTATTGTGTGAGGTGTTAATTCGTGGATATCCATAATAGACGCTTGCCTGCAACATGCATTAACATGCAGCGTGCAACCCACCGCTGACCCTCGAATCTGCTTCTCCACTACGTATCTCTATCCAAAGAATTGAATTCGAGAGAATTTACAGATAACAAACACCTAAGCTAGTGTTAATTTTATAATTATCTTATTCCGCTAATCCTTATATTGTTAATTCTACGAACGTTTTGTGCCAACCAGGCACATCCTCAGGAAAATACCGACAGTCACATCCACTAAGGCGTAAAGAGTGTTAAAAACAACCGACAAATACGAACCCTTATGTGAACTGTAATAATGCAATATACAACATTTACAAAATTTACAAAAGCAGAGTTGACAACTAAACAAAAACAAACCGGAAATGACACCATCGATACTACAATATCCTTTATCCGGCGTTGCGAGGCGTTAAACAACCCTTCGAAAGTGATGTTATCTTTTTAAACGGCCGGAAAAATAGAGTCGGTGCGTTAGCAAACAGTGACATTTCACTTCGGAACGTGCCTTCTGTTTGTTGCGATTTAAGCCCCGGTCCGATGTAGAGGAAAAAATAATGAAATTCCGATGCGTCTGTCGTTCGCTTTTTCAACGAATTCATTCACTGTTTTGGTGATCCGGAAATACATAATGAAGACGACAAAGGTTGGACAGTGTTGTTGATTATCTACGAAGTATCGAAATGGATTCATGGATACAGCGTTAAAGACTTTTAAAGTTGAAAGGATTCATATTTGCTACTAAAAGACAAGTCCTCTTAAATGATAGAAAAAAGCTTCCCACTCACGCGAAATAACTTGTGCTGTGGCTTGCCATAGATATTAACATAAAAGTGATTATTGTCTCTATCCCAGTACTCGTCAAAGTGTTATAAATTTATCTCTCACTGCTACTCATATTTCTTTTTAAATAATACTTATATCTGTAACAACAGTAGTTAGCACCGCCCAAACTTCAATTGGACCAGCGCAAGCGACTAAAGGTAGAAGTGGCAGACTCTGAAATAAGAATAATAGAAAATCTAAACAAAATGAGCATCCTTGACTTACTTGTCTTCTTGCTTTACTTGATTACTTGCATTGCTTGATTTCTTTTTCTTAGGTGATGATTCGCGTTTTTCTGTTAAAACCGTAGGATTCGCATGTGTTCTATTAGACAAGTAATTAATGTGTTGGCTAGAGTTATAGTCTCCTTTTTTGTCAGATAATGTAATGCATTATCTGATATTATTAACGATTTAATAACCAACAGAATCAAACACCTCCTCTACATCGAGTTGAAGTAGATGTAAAGATTTTTAGGTTTCCAATTTTTATCTAAAATCCGTCTAACAATAAATATTTGGACATTCGTCCATCTGTATCCCGTAAAAATTGCTTTAATTTCTTTAGTTTTTTCATCTAGTAACTTCAATAGTCAAGAACGGCAGTTTTTTGCATGCATTGTAAGTTATATAACCATCCTAAACAAGACAGTTATGTAATCGGATTTTAATGTCTCAAAGAAATGGAAACCTACTTATTGTATAAATGTGTATAATAATAGGTTTTTATTTCTAGAATACACTAATATCAGGGCACCTAACTTGGTGCAACTTTCTAGTCAAAGTGGTATAAACTGGTTTGCCTCCATTACAAAGCGCTCTTGCAATTCCTTAAAAAGTCGTATCATCTACTCTCTTAGAGATGTGCGATACAAAGGTTAGCATTTTTCTCGTCCTCTTTTGTCTCTGCGTACTTTGAGTTACTTCTTGGCATTTTTAAAATTTCCTACTGTCGCCAGAATTTTAGAGAAATTATTTTTCCCGAATTTCATCATACAAATTCAAAGCATTTGACACATCATTTAATTTTTTTTAGGCTCATTATTGAGAGTTTCAATGCCGTTTTCAACTCTATCATCAGATCTTCGACGCAGTATGCAATGAATAGGACTCCTCGAAACAAAAGAACTAAGTTCGAATTCAATGCGTTTCTAGCGAACACTGATAAGTTCCATTACTCAAGTTCCGGTTCTATAGCCAGAGGCCAATCGAACTATTATATTAGTTGTATTATTGTTTTGTTATCAGAAATACGTGTATTTAAAAAAATATTTCCAAAGTTTGAAATCGCATACAATAAATGGTTGGTAGTTGGCGGAGATTTGGTGACGGGATATAAAAGTCGATTAATTGTCACAGCAAGAAGTGAAATTTAATAACAAAATTTATTAACTAATTTATTAATCAAAGGTTCTCCGTTGTTTCATTCCTATAAAATGGGGATTTACATAATTATACATACATGGCCCTACTAGAGATTGATGTAATCACTTGATAATACTTTCTCTGTCGGCGAATCAAAATATTCCGTTTGGTCGCTTTTAAATTTATTTGAAAAATAATTGCTCTTCTCTATTCTTCAACCAAAAAGTTTTATTTAAAAGAGCCAATATAAAAAAATTAAATAAATAACCCAAATAGGCGAAATCTACACCCAAAATTTAGACAAAATTAGTTGAAAAATACGCTGTCCTTTTTACTAAGTCGTTAAAAATTTTGACACTACTCTGAGCTATTTCAAACTTAAGACGTGTTTTAGTAATTTTTGTAAACATGGAATTTTTTATATCATTTTAATGGGTAAACAAGCATGTTATCCACCAATGTAGATAGTCATAGTTCGCCCGTGGACACTCGTAACCGCTAAGGAGTCAGTAGTTTATTGCCGACCTTCTGCCGAAGGAATAGAATATCTGATGAAGGGAGGAGTGGGCCACTGAAACTAACACTCACTGCAAAAAATTAACATGCGGAAGCTGCTCCTGTACACCTGTATTCTGTGAAGTTATGGGATCACACCGGTTGAGCCGACAATTGAACTAGTAAACGCCATTACGTAACATGTCAAACACATTTAAAATTGAAAATTAAAGCACCTACTGTACTGGACCGATTCGGGGCGCACTTGACCGGTTTTTTTTTTTGTCACACATAGCATCGGTCGGCGACGGATAACGAGTATTAAGTTAAAAAGCAATTCACTCGCTGAATTAGTGCGAGTGGCGATCGGCATTCGCGTTTCTGTATTCCCCCCTGCGAAAACACCATTGTTACGGCGGGCGGCGGATTTCAATTACGGCACCGGAGACGACGCGCGCGCAGACTATGGAAACGGCTATCTGAAAATTGATTTATTGACGATAAAGTCTTTTAAATTGGTTCGCGGCGAAATGTTACGCCTAAAGTATATGCATAAAATGATATGTTTTTGAGAAATATTATAATGTGTTTCGTTTCAACCACTGAACGTCCACCTACAGACATAAGCTTGATCCTTATATTTTGACTACCTACGGTCCTGGGTCACCTGCAACCAACGGCAGCCGGCAACTCTGACCAGGTCGTCAGGCTACCCAATGAGAGGGCGTCCAACGCTACGATATCCAGTTCACAGTCGCAACTCTAAAACCTCTCTTCCCCAGCAGTCATCTTTACTACTAGCGGTGCGGTCTACCTATATGTCACTCTAACTTACTGATTCTATGGGCTATGTCAATCATTCTGGTATTACTGCAAATTTCCTCGTTTCTTATTTTGTCTTTCAAAAAAATCCCGAGCTCTTTCCGTTGTACGCTGAATAACTCCAAACTTGTGTTACAAGACTAACAATAATTAACCATACCCTGGCATCCGTGTGTCATCACTGATGCCATGCATTGTTCAAAATTTATTATCTTTAGGCACTAAGGTATACGCGATTAATAGATGTTCCCTTATTTCCCGAAAGCTACCGATCTGGATTCTCCATGTAACCTCTTCATTGAAGTTGAATCTACTTAATCAGACCAATTTTCTTAAGTATAACTATTCATCAACAACATCGATGACATATTTCTCAACTATTACTGGGGTAAATACAACATCGGTATTCGTCAAGTAATTTTTGTCATGTTCGTGTTCATTTTTAGACCCACATTTTAGAAAACTCCACTAAATTATTTTAGGTCTTTGAACATGGCGCCTACGCCTTTCAGAGCTTTCGCCATTAGGATTGTATAGTCAGAGAATCGAAGGGGAGATATATTGATGTCGATGCCATATTCTTTTCAATGTAAAAGCTTCTTAAAAAAATGTGTTTGCGAAATATCCTGTTTCACTAATCTCTGCAGTAGGATTGGTTTTTCACTTTAATTTATCTAATCGGTCTCACATAGTGGCATTGTTGAACAAATATCTCAGCACTTTGATATAACGACAGTCACAATGGCAAGGGTGAAGAGAGTGCAACACCGTTTAAGTTTCAACTTAACTTAAGGCGTCTTCGTAGTCCACACACGCTAAGCATAACAGCCGATTATACTCATCTATCTTTTATAATAGTCTAAATGTGTGGATCTGGTCCTCGATAAGCAAGTCTTTTTGGAAACCAGTGTGTTGTAGTGGCTATAATCGTCAAATCTACGAGTAAGATGATTTGTAATAGCCCTCAAAAAGTAGTTTGTACAGACAACTCACGAGCGTGATGGGTCTATAATTTTTCTACTAGATGTTATCGCCTTTTTTTAAGGAATTTACCACCACAACAACCTCCTTCACGCTTCAGAACCTTTTCCTGTACATATATATACAAAATATTGTGATTTTCCAAGGTTCGAGCCTTCGTTCTTAGTATGAGATAGTATGAGTTGCATTATGTGATTGTAACGAGAAAATGAGGTGGTAAGGTAACTCTTGCTCGACACTTACTCAGAATTAAATAATCTATGTGTGAATTTAAAAAATAGTTTGTCCATGGAGTTGTTAAACTAGTCCCGTATTAATCAATGCTGAAAACACATTCCTATGTGTCCTCAAAAAAATATTGAACTCAATGCAATATTAGATTTATTTAGTACTTCGTAAATTATAAATAATCACAAACGCAAATTCTGTAAATAAAAATATTACGTGGCAAACCATTTATTTCTTACAAAACAAGATTAAAGCTGTTCTTGTTTATTCATTCATTTAAGAGAAGAAGAAGAAGAAGAAGAAATTATCGAATCTTCTTCTTCTAAAGATCGAGGTTTGTCAAAAAATTGATCTCATTATCAATGCAGATCTTGACCTTAACTCTAGTTTATTTTCCTTTGTCTTTTCCTATGCTCTTTTTTCTCGCCCTCATTCGTAGCATTGCCTTCCCATTTCCTCACTCTTACTCGTTTTAATTTTCTCACTATATATCTTTCTCATCCCTCTCCTTTTCTCTGCCCCTCCGAGTGAAGTTAGAAGATAAATATGACAAACAAAATAAAATTCATGATATTCTATTGAATTTAATTTACAACTTATACACAATTTTTGTTTAAATAACAAAATGTATAGCTTATGTTTTACGCGACGATGTGTTTATCGATTACGAATCTTATACGAATCCGTTAAGATATCGTCCAGTTATAAAATGGTACAAAGACGAATAGGAAAACAAATAGTAACTTTAATACGATGACTGTAAAATTTAGTATATCTACTATTATATTAAATTTTATTAAAATCGATTATCTTAATCGAGTTATAAAGAGACATGCAGATAAATAGGCAAAAAGATAAAAATACAGTATTTTATATTTATGCGGTTGTTTTACCAATATAAGAATATTATTAAAATAGATTTATAACTTGTTGAGTTATAAAAAGAGAGACCAAAACAATTAAAGCGTTTGCTTTAATGCTCCTATCTGTCATTCTTTAAAAGTTCATTATCATACTATGGAAATATAATACAAAGGAACTATAATAGTAAGTGCCATTATCAAAAATGCAATAATTATATGTCGTTTTAATAGCTATGTGTCGATGGGAAAAGGACAAATCTACCTAATTCTGGATCTCATTTTAATAGAGTAGTGTACCGTTCATCAGCTGCAGATCTAGGGTTTAAGTATGGAGGAGCCATAGATTGAAGTTCCTCGAAGATTCAACATCTTATATATAACATAACTCATACAACAGAACAATACACTTAATTTTTGGGGACTCATAACTCCTGTAACCCCTTGATTCGCACTTATCGCCTATACGTTGCATACGTTGAATTTTAATTAAGAACAAACGCATGTAAGCGGTAGTATGAGCCTGTGAACGTCATAGATTGAAGACAATTTTGTGCGGCATCGTATTAGAACAACATTTGAGATAAGGAGACAAGGCGAAGATAAAAAGAATAAAATGTAGCAAACAAAACAACATCCACAAAACGTTAACAAGCTACGATTTTATCAAAGCATTGTATCATCCGAAGACCAGTTTTTCAAAGGCTTTCAACCAAAAATAAGCGGTCCTATTGCAACACAATTTCTTTGAAAAATTTTTTAGGAGAAGACATATTTTCTGAAATCCATTTTTTTTCTGTGCCATAACTAATAAGCAATTATTAGACTAAGTTATGTGTTTTTTTACTTCGAAGCAATATTTTTTAAAGATATTCAACGAAGAATCGAGTTCAGTAACTTCTACATTTCCCTATTTTGTATATTTCCCAATAATGTCTCATTGTCGATACAAAAAGAGGTCACTCAGACGAAGGTAAAGTTGAGTTATAAAAAGAGGTCAGAACAGAAAAATTTTAAGTATTAGTGTGCTATAAAGAAATTATATAGGGGACACATTTTTTTTTTGTTATAAAATTTAATAAAGATTTAAAATTTAATATAAACGAAACATAGTTTAACCTGAATCGCAATCAGTTTATCCTAAATATCCTAAGTTTAAAATTTTCGTCTTATCCTAGAGCACAGTTCGTATTATAATCACATTCATTTTTATTAACGAATAATAAAATCCGTTAATAAATTTGGCGATAATCAATGAATTTGGGAAAATACCGATTTCGGAAAATATTTTCGTGGCCTTTCACTGACTGGCTGTAGAATTATAAAAAATGTGCGAATATAGCAATCCGCGACTTTATCAATACTAGCCGACATAATCACACATATTATTTTACGTTGAGTAACACATTGTGCTTTATCACTTTAAGCAAGCAATTTTCGTATTGTACGTAGGTATCTCAGAAACGACCCTTTTTTTTTAAATAGATTATTGCTTTTTAAGTTTATCTATGTTTATGTCTTCCCTAAATTAACGACATAAAACAATTCTAAGCATCGCTTTATTTAACGCTGTTTATAAAAATTTTGAGGTAATTACATTTATGCATGGTGTTGGTTCTCAACAACAAAAGACACTACACAATATTAACTACAGATGGCGTTATACGTATTATGTTACTATCTTAATATTTATTGTTGATAATGAACTTAAGCGCTAGGGACGTATCATAATTGCCGCGGCAAACTCGAAGGACGCCAATCGAAGCTCGTTTGCCTAGGTACTTGCTCCTAAAATAAAAGCCCTTTCCATGCTAACTCGGCGAGTAAAAGAAGACACAAGCGAAGTTCGGACCGGGCGGCGGCGGCCAATAATAAAATGTTTACATTAGGGCCGACTGCACTTACGGAATATTTTATTTTCAAGCATTTTATGAGCTCCTTCAAAGTATCAAGATTGGGCCGTTTCATTGAAAATTAAAAGTCCGACTGCGGATTTTATTATATACACCTATCGCTTTATTGCGGAAGTGTCTTTTAGCTTAGAAAAATGTTATACGTTTAGAAAGTAAGGTATTTATGGGCGATTTAAACCGAGTGTCGTTGAAAGTTTGTCTGAATGTTTGTCATTCAAACACGCTCAAACGGTTGAATAAATCTTAGTAAATTTTTACAAAAGAAGAAGTTTATTGAAGTGAAACTTCTTTAGAATCGTTCTGATTTCAAACCGGATGCAACGCAAAAAACGACAGGTAAGAGACACAAATACAAAAATGTGTAGGATGAAGCCGACAAAAATGAGACAGAAATATACATACTGTTTCCTCTTTGTGCCATGCTTCGTAGCATCCCCACTCCCATCTTCTAAGCATAGTCGCCTGTAATTAGTGAGCCAGAGCGAGAGAGCAAATGTCGGTGTGTATGTATATTGCACACTGTTTAATACTTGCTTGTATTTGAGCATTTAATGTGTGTTAGTATATGTGAAAAGTACTTAGCTAATACTACTGTACACTGTATGCGGTTGCGTATAACAGCTTTTTAGTAAGAAGTCAGCGTGGTGTATTAATATTTAACAGTGGTTGTAAGTATTTTTATATCTTGGTGTGCTAAATAATAAATTTTATAAGATGCCGAAAACTAATGCCGAAATGTGTCGTCAATATCGACACAAAAAAAAATGAAAATAAAATTAAAAAAGCATATGTTAAATAAAATATAAACTATCTTTTAAAATTAATCAAAATACTTTCATTTTTAAACAAATAAACTTTGTAATTATCCTACCCTTGTTATATATATTTAACTTTTTTTATATCCTGGAATAATACACAAATACTTGTAATATTGTTTTTATATATACAAACGCGTCCGAGAATATTGGAAACTTAACAAATTTAAATCATAAAATAGGTAACCACTTTTATAAATTAACTTAACCCCCCCCCCCCCTCCCAGACACAAACAGGCAGGAGCTAGTAATTAATAAATAAATAAAGTTTGTTTTGCTGAGTTTTGAAACTGAAGCAAAACGTTTAATTTCCATTGCTATTAATATATTTTAAAATTGTATCTTTAAATTAATTTCATACAAGCAACTAAATTCATTCATTTTTCTAAGCGATTGCAAAAAATAGAAAGTTCTCGATCCGACTGTTTTCTTTTCATATTTGTTACCCGTGAATCCCGTTATTCATTAACCGATTTCAATATTTTTTTTATTTTATTAATAGATTATACTCCCAGGTTGGTCCCATTTTTATCAACCCTAAGACCTGATGATGGAGTACATAAGAATCAACGGAAATTCTCGAATATTATGGTCACACATATAGCAATTTGGATGTTTTTTTAGAATAACTCAAGCGTTTCCTCTCGAAAAGCTTAATTTGTTAAAGTAGAACTAACGATGAAGACCACAGACGACCACTGGAACTCCTCAATGTTAAGCATTTGGCGGATTGCGATGAGACTGTTACACCACTTAAACTCGTCAAAATGCACGTTTTGAAGTGGAATTTAGAGTTGAAAATGATAGTTCTGATGAGGGAATCCAGGCGGAATTAGTGGAATCTTTCAAATATTATAGGCACTCAAATAGAATTTTCCTTATTTTCTATAATAACTCGAGTATTATGTCTCGGAATATAGTATAGTGAAACTAATGATGAAGTACCTGGAGAACTCTTCAAGACTTCAATATTATATTGAATTCAGTTCAGTATTTACTTGGTAATATATTAAAGTAGCTTACATTACTGTAAATTAAGTTCTTCCAACATCTGTTGACTAGGAGATAAATCTGAAATCTTTGGAACCAACCGATTCAATCGACAGCCTAACGAAACATGCAGGGACCTTGGAATGATTATCAGAAGCACAAGAAAATCCAGAACTGGTTTTTCCACTTTTTTGTATACAAGAGTAAACTTACCGTACGTTGTCTTCTTGCTGATACGCTACTATACAAAATTGTGTTAGTGTAAAATAGTCCAAAGGTAATATTTCTGATATAAATACCTATTCGTATAGATTATAGTTCAAGTAGTTTGTTTTCAAGATTAATTCTCAAGGTTTTTTTTTACAGAAAAGCATTTTTATATAAAGGCCAAGTACAAGTCGGATTCTCACCTCGAAGATTCTGTGCTACTTCACTATTTGTTTCTTATTTACAAAAAAAAAACAATTTTTTTTTCTAACATTTCCGGATCCTTAGTGCAAGCGCCATTTACTTTTGGGCCTAATGTGTTACTTTAATTGCTCTATATAACAAACTGACAAACATTACAATTTTTCGGAAACCTTTTCTAAAAACATAGCATTATATTTTTTTATCGTCAATCTACTTCTTCCGGTATGTTTCAACTGCGCATCGAATTCACCCGATTTTAATCACCTTATTCGTACGCCGTTTCCTAAAATATGCTATAGTGACGAGTCGTGCCTACACGCAGGCACGACTTGTCATTTAACTTCTGGCCCGCCAGAAAAAACAGACCTCAAATGAATCTCTCCGATCGCGGGTTTCCCTCCACACGTACCCGCTTTGACGGCGCACAATAGCGTCTGGCAATCACAGGAGTGCCCGTGTGATGTGCATACCCATTGTTGGTCTTTTGAAAAAAAAAAGTAGCAAACAATGACGGAGGCGACTGTAACGGAGGTATTTTTACTGCATATTTCTCGTGCTTTTGTACCACTGTCAAGGGGCCTGGCAGAGCAAAACTCGTGGTATGTAATGAGGAAAATGTATTAATTCTTCAAGACATAGATATCCATTAGTAATGAATACATTATGCATTTGTCGAAAAGTATTCTTTTGTGTATATTCACGGTGTTATTCCTAATACGGGGTTACTAGGAGTTACACATGTGATACTTATCCATGTATCGCAGTTTGAACCAACAGAACAGGTTGCGCTCTTATGAACTAATTGTTACTCCATCGCTGTTATATATTTCATACGGAACAGGGGTAAGTTGTCACCTCTCCTTGTACTGTGGGTTTGCATAACGATGTTTTCCTTGAGCCTCAGTTAAAAGTATTGTTCAATGAAAAAATGTACATAACGTTAAAGTACCTCATTAGCACATCCTATGAATCAAATCTACGACTTTCGGATTAAAAGTTGAATATTCTAACTTGAAGCTACCAGTTTTACATGCACATTTTCATAGTATAAGATAGCTAATTCCGTCCCATACAGATACATTACTTATTTATGTCTTAAAAAAATCTTTCAGGCTACCTAAAACAGTAATAAAACAATTTCAGTAATAATGAAATTTTATACAACAGATCTCTCAAAGAACTTTTTATTTTAATACAGCTTTGTTTTACAAATCCAACGATTAAATTGTCCTCACGTGTCGTTTTCCATCGTTGGCGCTTACGTTTTTTAATTCTGAGAGGCGTGTATTTTTAACGATCCGTCGTCGGCGCAATTGCCGGTTATGATCTAGTGCTTGTTTGTATATGGCTTGTTTTTATGTGTGCTTCAATCAGCCAAAGTCGTTAGGTATAGAAAATTGTTGATTGTAACAAGCATGTACAAGGTTGTTATAATAAAATATAGAAATGACGTATATTGGTTTTCTATTATTCGATTTAAATGAATATTTATCCCACTGTTCACGAGTTGGTTACACATATATTTCCAAGCGTCTACGTCCTGAAAGAATAATTATGCCAAATTCCAAGTCAATTGGACATCTGAGATCTCGTGATAGATCAATCAATCAGTCAATGGTATTTCGCTCATTGTCGCTTTGTTTCTGGGTCGTAGTTGTACAGCCATGTTTCATCACCGGTAAGTATATTGTAGGACGTAGTTCAGGGCGGGTTACCGTAGGACCTTTGATGAAGTCCAGGAATTCCAAGTATTTAAGTAAAAGAGGTCTCAGGCTCTGAACCGTTTATTGTTCGTTTCTTCAATATTCTCTTCATACGAAGTTCGATACGATCTCTCATCAAATTAATTATAACAATCCGTATCACTATCAAAGCTTGTGCACTCGGGCATCCGCCTTCGTGTCCTTTCTATGCTTTTCTATTTACCCCTTATTCACTAGTTATTCGCGAGCTCGGAGACCGGATGACTCACATGCCACCGACTCCTAGGTCCGCTACTACAATATCGTATACGTTTTTTCTCGTATGCGTCGAATTTCTCTATCATAAATCAGTACCAATCTACCCGGTGGTCTTTCTGCCCATCGATCAGTTTGTGAGACACCCATCTCAGACAATACTTACGAAGAGAAAGGTGATCAAATTCAAATTCAAAATATTTTTATTTCGTAGGTTATAATATAATACTTGAAATGCGCTATAACCTTTAAAGAATTTACAGTTTTTTTTTAATTTCACCTCTTTTTTTTTAATTGCCACGCGTTCGTAAGGCAATTATCCCTCAAGAAGAACGAGCAAGAAAAATGAGGATAGCTTTTTCAAACAAAAATTATATAGAAATACAATCATATATAAATACTATTGCGAAAAGAACAAACCTATATGAAATCTTGCTGGTTATGTCAACTTGTCTTCTAAATATTCAGATATTGCATAATACCCTTTAATATTTAATAAATACTTTAAATTTGTTAAAGAGTAAACTCTGTATATCTCCAAAATCTTATTGAACATACGCACACATTTTGTATATCCTTAAGAATCTTATTGAACATAGAGCCCCCTAAATGAATTCGTGACCCTATGCGGTAAACTAACATGTAGATACAATCTATTTTTATTTCTAGTACTGAAATTCTGTCTATCGCTATTTTTATTAAACACCATTTTTTTTCTTATGTACATTATTGGTAAATAATGATGCCACAGTTAAAAATCCAATTTGTTCAAACTTACTTCTAACAGAAATACAAGGTCCTAGCCAATAAATTACGCTAATGGCTTGCTTATACCAGACTAAAATTCTGTGAACATCCGCTGCATGTCACCAAAGCAGGATGGTATACGTCATCAAGTTATGGAAGCCAAATATAAGCCAAATTTAACCAAAATAAACCAATCTGACAGTTTAGATATAGAACATTTTTTTTTATTTTTATGAATAATTGTTTGTATCGCTGCTGATTCAATTCGCAGTTCTCGCTCAAGCTATACATACGTAATTTTTCGGTTCTCTCGGATCAATTTTTCAACTGCTCGAATATTTTCTTGA
This sequence comes from Eumeta japonica, assembly GCA_005406025.1. Taxonomy (NCBI): domain Eukaryota; kingdom Metazoa; phylum Arthropoda; class Insecta; order Lepidoptera; family Psychidae; genus Eumeta; species Eumeta japonica. The sequence goes on along the minus strand of BGZK01000822.1, from coordinate 238,060 downwards.
GTGACTGCGGTTGGCGGCCGACCTCTCATCGCTTCATCTTCAAAGCTTTCCTTTTATATTTCTGATTACGCAAACAAATTAAAAATTGTTAGTCGTACACAAACTGACTCACGAAAAGTATCAAAACATTCTCGCGACTTTAAACCTTTTTTGTGTTCGCACTAAACAATAGCGCGAAAAACACATTGAATGAACTCTATTGTTGCAAGCGAATTCCCCTCAGATTTTCGCAAAAATATACATTTTAAAGATAATATATAACAAGTATTGTCGATGGCATTATTTTTCAGTATCAAATTATTAAATAAAAAGTGTCTAATTACTACTGGTATACCCCTCGTATTTCACCAGTTGAGCCCATTTTTTGTGTTATAGCCAAGTTGACAACAATATGACCTTATGTAGTAAAGTACAATCAAATTAAATACGCGTGTATTATACAAGTAATACTTGAAGAAGAAAATCTCTAAGTTATAATGAAAATGATATTAAAGTCCATAGCATAGTTAAGAATAATTAAGCAAACGACATCCAGTCAAAAGCATACAGTGACTTATTACTCTTCAATGATGATGCTGTCCACGAGAATACTATATTTAATAAAATTGTTATTTAAAGGACGCACATACATATTAATTTACAAATATCAAATCCATAAAAAAAGAAAAAACCTCCCAGCAGCATTTTTAAAATGTAAAACTACACAACTGTCCTAAATTAGCGAAAAACGTATAATAACAATAAACATAGAGGACGAGGATCATAGTTATTTTGGCATTACAGGGCTATGAGTCCCTTGAAACTTTACTGCTCGCCTATCACTGGCGCCCATGACGTGCCGAACTACCTAACGTATTCACCTCGTGGACGACTATATACTCGTATGCATGGGCTTGGACGGTGCTACTACAAACTGTTACTGTAAATGAAAATTCTTAGACTGACTTGTGTTTTTATATCACCTTTTCAGTTATAACTGTTTTTAATATTCCAATTACCTAAATATAACCATATTCAAATAATGGGTGACAGCGTTATAATTTGCACAGGGTTTTTTTACATATTAAATAGAATATATAATTATTTATTTTCACAATTAGTGACTATATACTGCCCCTGTGGCGAGGTATGTCAGCACACTTGCCCTTAAATATTGGATTTTGCGATTACATATTTTCTGATTTTATTATCACGCATACAGTAACAAAGAACTCTTTTTGTTTTGTATTTATTCTAGAGCTAGAACTAAACTAAACTAATCTATGGCGACGTGGCGCAGTCTGTCTTTAAGGAGCTGAAGGTTTTATCTTTATTTACGATAAAGTTTAATTAAATGGTCTAAGAGCGTATTTTAAAAAATATAATTTAAGAAATTAAAAATTTTTGAAATGACCCTGCTGCCAATAATTGAAATTTATTTGCATTTTTTTTGTACAGTGTATGCCCTCAGGTGTATATTAAATTTTTCGAATGCCATATCATAGTATAGTGTAGTGTGAACCTATGTTCACCGATTTTAGCCTTAAAGACTGCTACAAGATTTATGTAAAATTAATTACATTTTGTATTAAAGTTTCACGAATTTAATTTTTTAATTTTATTCACTATTATAGTCACATGAGCTAATGCATCACTGAACCATATCTTATTAGTATTTATAATTACCACAGAAAAAAAAACAAAATAATTATATTGAAAATAACAGCAGAAAAAATATTGGCAACTGGATTTTTCTGACAACTCTTGTACTCTTAAATTTATTAAATCTAAATACGCCCTTTGAACATGGTGTATTTCAATTAACATATGAAGGAAGATTTTTTTTTAATACTAGATCCCATATCAATGGCCTAGACTTTTGGATTTTGTTAGAAGTAAGCAATGGTTTGAACTGGCCGTGTTCGGATTATCCATCGCTTGAAATGTCTATCTCCTCAATGCTGTGTCCTCAATTGTGGATATCTTGAGCATGAATATACCAGGGGTCCCATTATATGATATTGTTTGTTTCATTAATATCCTGATGTCTGTACTTTGCAGAAAACCCCAGTATAAGATTTCTTAAAACACGATAAGTTATAATTTTCGCAACATTAATATATGTATATAAAATACCTTTAAACGAGCAATTCTTGTATATTTGTTTGTTTATATATACCAGCTATCTCGGAAACGGCTCTAACGATTTTCATGAAAAAAATATATTTAGATAAAGTTTAGTGTTTCAAGTTCATCTGCATAGGTGTTTTTCCCGGGAAAACGCGATTTTCCAAGAAAAAAATTAAAAACCGGGATATGAATGATTACTTATTATATGTATATAGGTATTTCGTCACAGGCTTTGCAATTACCGTGGAGCATCGGCTATCACGCATGCTTTCTGTGCAGAAGATCCCGAGTTCGAGCCTGGGTACATCTTGATTTTTTTTAATTTCTTTTTTTTTTTTATCACGCTTTTTTAATTTTTATTATTATGACAAGCATTTTTATCTTGCAAGTTAAATTTGATCTACTTCCCGGTTGCTTTTTTGTTAAATTAATTTTATCAAAAATAACCTCAATATTAGTTTTTTTTTTATTTTCATGGTTGTTTTTGGAATATTAATTTGAAAATGTGTCAGTCGTCAGTTGTGGTCCATTCAATGGGAAACGAGTGCCATCTTGTGTTAAAAGATAAAACTTCGATCTCAATTAGATCTCAATACGATATCATTAGTAGAACTAAGTAAGTAGTAAAATATGTCGAGTATTACAAATTGCACAGAAATCATTAAAAAAAATATTTTGGAAAGATTAAAATCGCCTGAGACAACCATATTTTATAATTTTAATATTACGACACTTGATATTTTACTGTTGATAATGGACTATTTTTTAATCAGCGAAATGAAGTGACATTAGTTTTACAACTTGGTATATTAACAGTGTTTTATACACTTAGTGTATCCAAAAAATAAACCGAGCAAAGCTCGGTCGCCCAGCTTGTGTATATAAATTGACAAAAAATGTATAATGCTACTCACGTAAATACATATGTTTCATATAGATATGACAACAAAATACCTAAAAAAACGTGTTTGTTTTTTACTAGTAAAAAATGTATGTTTGTTTTAGAATTATCATGAATACGTATTCGAAGCTATTTACATAAATTTTACCATTACTATAAAGCTGAATCGTTCAAGAAGCATGCTAACATTTATGTTAAATTATCTAAACTTTCTGGAGATGAAGAAGTATTTTATTAAAAAGCTACCAAAGGCAATGTGCTGTCTTGGCTTAGACTGGAAAAATACTTAGAAATAAATCAAAGTAGGTATAATAACGCCTCTTTTTCGTATGTGAACGAAGTCAAGCAAGAAGTTCACGATAACACAAGTCTACGTTTTCCGAAGAATACGTTATATAAAATTCAGAATTATGGCTCTGCTTTTTCCTAACCAAAGTACAGTTTTGAAGTAATAGATTTAAATCGCTCGTTTTCTTACAAGAAAAAATACTAGCTTCAGACCGCGGCTCCACCCGCGTGAAAACAGAATAAATTCTTTAATTTTTTATATTGAACAGTAAAGTTTCAAAGAATTCCTAGGCCTGTAATGGCAAAATAACTATGATCCTTGATCTCTGTGTTTATTATTTTGCCGGCCATATTCTACGTTTATTGCTAATTATATTATAATTATTAATATGTACTTTGTGACAATGTTTGGTTTTTTGTAACTTGATTACGCATAAAAGGTAGGACGAATTTAAATGAAATTTAGTACACAGATAGAATATTTTCCACAAATTCGTTCCTTTGCAATAATTTGCAAGAAACCTGAATCAATATCGGTATCAAGTACAATTCGAAAAGAGAGGAACGCAGCGTTGAAACAGAGAACATCGCCGAAAAGAAACTCATTGAGAAATCGGAACTTAAAACGAAAATAGACTTAAGATTGGAATCAACATCAAGATAATTCGATATTGAAAATAACAAATTATATGTCGACGCGAGTGGTGCTGTAGACGAAAGCAAGTAATTTGTATTATTAATTATGTATTTGAATATTGTATAAAGTCATATATAATAAAAAATAAATCCATAACTATTATGAAAAAAATGCACTCTATACTGTAAGGAACAAGAAAATATTTGTGTCTGACATTCTAATCTACAAACTATTCAATATTTTTCACATAAGTATACAATTTATATGTATATATATATACAGCTATTACATTACATTATTTTATACATTACATTATTACCACAGCTATTACATTAAAATATATATATTTTTTTAATGTAATAGCTGTGGTATAATATAAGATAGATGTAGAATGTACAAAAATATATTCTTATATTTTGCATATATAAGAATATTTTTTGTCTCATACTTTTCAGAGTGCGATTTTATCGTATTTGGGTTTATATTTTCTAAGAAAATGTGTGCAGTGCCACTTTACGTTTTGTTTAGTCTAAGTTTTATTTTTTATGATAGTATAGCATATTAAATTTAGTATGACGTCACCAAGGCCTACAGTTAGCAGATAACAAATATATAATATATGTAAAAATAAGACATCACTGTGTTTCAACTGCATAGGTGTACTTAAACTATCAAACACATTGCACTAAATTGGATAAATGGGGATTAATTATGATAGGAGTATCAGTGCACTTAGTGCGCATGATAAGGTGGCTATGCAATGGTCCAAGAAAATAGGCCTATAAATCGAAATTTGAGATAAAATTTTCATTTTTGGTATAAGTTACTTTGAAAAATGTAAAAATGAACTATGTAAGTTTTTAATTAAATCATCCCCGAGAAGCGAAGATAAAAAAAAGAAAACTTTTTTTTTAATCCTGGGATAACGGTAAGGATTAGAAAAAAGAACTTGATGCAAAAGTTGTAGAGCACCAAATTTTATAAAAAAATGATCTTTACTTCATTCGCAATTAAACCGAGATAGGATCGCTAGAAGCTGAGAAATGACAGTAACAGTTTTAAAAAATCATAAGTAGCTGAAAAATTAATATATTTAACATATACATATTTAATTACTTAGAAAATAATAATCTTTAATTTTAGAGATAACTTTTTTTAAGAAATTGATTATCATTTCATAAAATGACCTCACGCAAATGCGCTATCTTGTCGCAATGGGCCTCGGTGTGTTTTTGAACACACAATTTGACTTTGAACTGATGAAAAATATGTTGGAGAATATCGAGGAAGTAAAAGAGAAAGAAAAATTACCAAAGAAAGATAGGAAAGAACCATTATTGATCGATGTCAAAATCAAAAGACAGAAGGAAGAGATGTGTGACTAACGCGCGACGTTTGCACGTGCCTTAAAAGAGAGGGCAAGTATTTGTTTCATTTAAATTTATGAAAATATGGTTTGATTGAAAAATGAGAAAATTGATTCATCCGTATTTTAGTAACATTTCATTGTGAAGTTTTAATTTTTCACAATAAATGTGAAACATTTAAAACAAAAAGTATTCTGGTTGTTTTTAATTGATTGATATTGAAATGGAATTAAATCACGAAACCTAAGTAGTTTTGAAAAATTAGGTAAAATAATCGGTAGGAAATTAGACGTTCCTCAAAAAAGGTCGAAAACCTTTTTTTATATTTGATAAATTCGCTATAACATTATAAACAAAATTAAAAAAGTCATGAATCACAGTCTAAATCTCCAATAATTTTTGAAGTGATGGATTTATGGAAAATCTAGTATATACTTTTTTGTAGATCTTCCAATTTCCTATAAGATTGTGAATAGTAAGTACTATGCTATAACAAATTGACATTAAGAAAAAAAATATAGAATTGCAATTGGAATTGTAAAGTTTTTAAATATCTTATCAAAATTTCGTAGTTTTTCCCATCTCTTTGGTCGATTGCTATAAAGATGTGCTTATGAATTACAAAAATAAACATTTATTATCACAAATTAAAATAACATTTACCAAACTTTTTTCAAAATATTTTCGTTATTTACAGTATATTGTTACAACGATTATACATTCAAGTTATTGAAGAATTATTAATTTTTTATATTACATGAAATATTTTTGACTTTATAATTCACAAATGCTGTAAATAATTATTTGAAATTTTGTAATAGTGAACATCTATCTCATCAAATGAATAGCTGTCTACAACAGCTATGAATTTTTCCTCCTCTTTTTTTTCTGCAGGTGTCTCTTCTTTTACATGTGCCTTTTCTTTTACATGATGGTCATCTTCAACCATCAACTGGTATTACATCCCCTAAAAATCTGTAAAGCATACACAAAATGACTAATATGCCTTCAGTAGCATAATAATCAACTTATAAGAAGAAATTTTATCCGACTAAGATCCACCACTTAAAATGAGTGTTTTTGACAGCCAGTCTTCCCGTATTAATACTAGCTCTCGTGTTTCAATAGTTTTCTTTTCTTCACCATCATCATACCACTTATTAATGACATACCCGGGAGCAATTGGTTACATAAGGTCTGAGAGTGGGATAAAATATTTATGGTCAACTCTCCATGCAGCAGATTCAGTAAAGAAAGCTTGAACGGGCCATGCTTAACTTAAAACATTACGAATACATATCACGTGATTCACTGCGCTCGGTATTATAATTTACTGTTGCATTGCAATTTCTAAACACTTACGTAATTGGAAACTACATTTATAAAGTACTCAATGGATGTTACCATTTTTCCATGCAAGTGGCCATTAGCAGTATGCAAAATACACTCAAGTCTGTTTGTAAAATATGGCGAACCTAGAGTTGATGGCGAAAATTGCCAGTATACCAAACCCACTTGAATTTAATATACTGGCAATGTCCACATGCACGGAAAAATGGTAAGAATTGTTTTGTTTAACCTTTTCTAAATGTAGTTCCCAATCACCTAAACATTAATTCGTTTTTACATCTTTCAAAGTAAGTTATGTCAAAAATTCAAGTTTTCATCTCAAATTTCGTTTTAAAGGCCTATTTTCTTGGACTACAAATGCTTTTTTATAACAAGATTATAGCTAAGAACTACCGATATTTATAGTTCAGAAAGGTTTTCATAAAAGTCTACGTCAGTAGATAATTATTATTAGCATGACCTTTTGCAAAGCATTCCGAAAGCTGAAATCTGCTAGTTTGCTGAAAAAATAAAAGCTGAAATTTGCTAATACTTGCTTGCCTACATACTTTTTATTATTTTTACTAATTTTATTTATTTATTTTAATTCCAATAATACATTTTATAATGTTATGAATAGAAATCAGGATGATAAAATTGAAAATAAAACCGGCCTAGCGCCTGTCGGGCCCCGCGCAGTCTAGGGTTCCGTAGTTACTCGTAATAATATACGGACTGCGAAAAGGGCTTTTTTGCTTGATGCTATGAACCTATTAATTGAGTTGACGATTTAACGGCTAATAATTTCTAAAAACGCTCCCACACAGGACTGGTGCTGATTGATGATATGATTTTATACTTCCGTAATTATTCATTGTTCATAAGCATAAATTTGCTATCCGTTTTACAAATCAACAACATCATCAAATGACCAGCAGGAGAAAAACCCACTGTTGCACGTTCTCGGGTGTTAGTCAAAACGACCAATACTTTTATCTTTTACGCGAAGTTTATTTTATGTATATTTTATTACCATTAAATGATTTTAATGCTACTTGTGTTATATTTCAAAACTACTATTTTAATGATTTTCTTAAATACGTAATTTTGTATAAAATTTTAAGCACGTTAAAATACAATTAAAACACTACTATCTCAAATTTAAAAAATATGATGTGAAAAATTGCACTAGCAAAAGAATGTATCTTCATGGCATACGTCCCTTTATAAAGAAGAGCAGTTCGGCAATAACTCAAAGCGGTATATCCGTCACATTGAATATAATTTTTATTGAAAGTATTTATTAAGTGTTAATTTTGAATTATTTTTAATATTTTTAATACATACAGCTTAAAGAATAAGAAGGATGACACAATTTATTTAAGAACTGTCGAAATATGTGCTACACGTTGATAATGGCTAATAAAAAAAATTACCTTCTGTTACATACATGGATTGCCACCCTAGAGAAACGTTTATTTTTGTGTGCCTTGACGGCCCCCCTTGGTCCCCCAAAAGCACAAAGCACACAATTTAGTATGCAATTCATATGTGCATCACAATATTTTTGTATTCACGCTATTAAACACTTTATACACAAATTATATATCACTATAAAACACAATAAAACAAAGTACGCACATGAAATAATCCAATAAATAATTCAGACAAAAAACATTATACGCAAAGATTTCAAATAAACAAGTCCTATCAATAATTCTAATAACCAATCACTACTCGGGTAATGAAAAACAATTATTCAATATACAAAATACAATAAAAGAATCCTTAACCTAAATCCGTATACATTATTTATACAATCATTTATTTCATACACATCATTTTCTATACGTAATATCTAATTTATAGATTAAGGGCGCGGATGTCCGTAACACTAACGATTTAACTCAGTAATCATAAGTTTGACCCCAAGCAATAATTCTATAGTTTATGGTACTTTCAAATAGACCGCGATGTATCGATTTGAATATTGTAGGTTTGAGTCATTTATTTGTAATCTACTAACCTATTCACAATACTGACACTTTAAAAGCCATGCGTACACACAATGGAAAATTTACAAACGATACTCATACCCCGAGACTCGAGCGGAATAAGACAAAACTACAAGGAAATCTTAGAGAATTTTTAGCGTCTACGCGATATTTTAACGGAAAGATCTATTTCCATTTAATAATTTTCGTCGAGCAGTTTACTCAAAATGAATTGTGTCAATCATTGTAAGTCGTAAATACAACCAACTGTAATGCATAGTAGTAGGCCGAAATACTAGAGTTAAGTGTTTCGTAATGAACTTTCATGACAAGAAAGTAATTATAAATGCACTCTCGATGATTGCTCACGATATTGCATCTATTATCATTGTCAATAATTTAAACAATTTATCTTAAATGATTTATAAAATATTTCTAAGAATTTGTCCTTATTTTGTTGTAAAATACATTGCTTTAGAGTAATTTGTTATATTTCATCTTAAAGATATGAAGTAAAAGCGCAGATATTTCGTGTGAATTGCAATAAGACGCTTATAGACGGCGCATTGTAGACCAAAGAAATGAAACAATAAGTCAATTGAGTAGAAGTAGCAGCGCGGTTCGTGAAAATTCGACGCGAATTGAATCAGGACATGTACGGACATGGACTATTCCTCAGGACAGCCCTGAGGAATAGTCAGTTCGGGGGTTCACCTGGATTACGCCAATGCTGCGTCCACCGCGGAAACTCACCCTTCCAACCTCTCGTCCCAGGTGTCCAGGCGCTCCGGGCCTCAATCGTCTAGTGGCACTGTTTTTAATTGTTCACTACTGCAAATTTGTTTTCTATATAATTTTTTTTGAATTTTTAATAATAAAGAGAAAACATATCAGTACTGTTTACGATTGTCTTGTAGAGGGAAAGGATACATTAACAGGTAAATAATAGTGCGATAAAGGCGCAGTAAAACAAAGGTTTTTCCGTTTATTAAGGGATAGGATAGTACTATGATTCATATCATAGTGGTTTCAGTAAGGCATTCAAAACGAATAATTGTCTAGTCGTTAGCGCATTACTTGGAAGAATTTCGTGGTGGGATATCTGTAAGCAAGGCTTAAAAGTGTTCAAGTTTAATAAGGTCGGCTTTGTGAGTGCCTCCCCAGTAGTTGATGCAGTAGGTGCATAACTGACACAAAGAGAAACACACGTATTTGAGGGTGACAAACTATGTGACTTAGGGTTTTAGTTTCAGGATTAATTTCGGGACTCTAGTAGTAAGTAGTTCGATGTGAGGTTTAAATGTCAGATTTCTACTATTTATAACTCCAAGGTATTTATATTTATCAGTCGTGTGTAAAACAAGACAAGGACAATCCACAATTTTACTAGGACTCGATTTAAATTAGATTAATAAATTAAATTAGTTAATTAGTTAAATTAGTAAGTTCAATTAAATTGTAGAGAAAAGAAATAAATTTTCTAAGGTTATTTGTGGTAAATGACATGTATTGCCTCTAACTAATGTCAAACATCAGAACATTGTGTTTTTAGCCGTTTTGTGACGATATTAAGTCCCTTTTGAGAAAATAAGTAAACAATATTATTTTTATATATAATTAAATATATGTATAATTAAAAATTTGCATGAAATATTTTATTTGTCAGCTTATTATTCCTATAGAAGAGTCACTCTTTAAAACTGCATTTAGCCGTTTGCTTTTTGGTATTCTTTTGGAATTCTTAATAAAATTTGCAAAAAATTAAACCTTAAATTATTATAATGTTCACTAAAACATTCTCAAGCCGAATTTCTTTGACAGATGAACTATTTGTGATACCAATGTCTCATCGTGCAAAATCTGCCTCATATTATGAAAAAATGTTGCAATAACATTCAAACATATTTTTGTCGTTTTCGACCATTGTGGAAATGAATGAGTGCGAATAAAATGGCATTACGTTCGTAAGTTCATTTTCTTAACACGACCTATTGTATAAATAAAAATGAACTTTTCATTTCCATGTGTTTCTTCAACTTCATAATTTCCATACAACGTTTACACAATACAAGTTGCAATCTAGTGAGCGGCCGAGTGACTTGATTCATGCTGATGGCTATCGTGAAAACGTGCATTACGTCTAAGAATACTTAAACGAGACCTTTGAAGAAATAAAAATAATATCGAAAAAAAATAATTTTTCAGATTACTGTCTACGTTTATAAATTTCCGCTATTAAAATTGAAAATTTTTCTTAAAATCGGAAAGTAATTGTTTTCATTACGATTTTCGAAAGTCGTGTTTTTACCAGATCTTTACGTTTTAGGATCCGAGGAATCTATTTAGACCATGTCCCGAATGATGTTTTTATGCCTGTGTGTATGTTTGTTTGTGTGTGTGTGTGTGTGTGTGTGTTTGTATTTATAGGTAAACCTCTCAAAGCTTTTAAAAGGATTAACCAATCGCAACACATTTTGCAATATTCGGTAGGATTCTACTCAATCTAGACTTCCTGAAACTTGAAACTAGTTTGAGGAATCTCAACTAACAAACTTTGAGGAATCTCAAAAATGAAGTCTTCAGAAAATGTTTTTTAAAATAACTTTTAGAGTATTCTATCTTTGAATACCAAAATCTACTTATCTATTTTCCGCAAATAGTTGCTCGACTGCCGTAAATTGCATAAAAATTGCTGGACTTATTCAAAAGATATCGTTGGAGGAAATTTTATAAAAAGTGGCTTTTCATATTATTTTGTAAACTACTCTATCAATAAATTTAAAAAATATAACCAGTTCTTCTTCTCGTGTTTTTCGAGTCGATTGTCGCATAAACTGCATCAAAACCGGTTCATTTAAGAGATACGGTTAACAAAAAGTTCTTAAAAAAAAGTATTTTTTCGAAATAACACGTGTAATTCTTGATGAGTTGATATTTGGTACTCGGTCACTTTTTTTCTTTAGAGAACTGCGTCAATTTCAATAAAACAAATCAAAAACATGAATTAAATGTTCAAAAGATATCGTGGTAGTAATATAAAAAAAATTGCCAAAAATGATTTTTTTTAAATAATTTCTAAGGTAGGTCGATTGATGTTTGGTATCGTTCAATAATTTTTCATTAAACAATTGTGCTGAATGTCGTAAAGCAAATCAAAATCGAACAACGCATTCGATAAGATATCTTAGTTCAAAATTAAATAAAAATAATGTTTTATTTAAATAAACTTGGGTTTTTGAACTCGAAAGGCGAAAAACGTAATAAAATTATATTTTTGAGTTCGGAGAGCTGCAAAAAGCTCTTAAGTTTTTCTTGGAGAATGTTTTAAGTACAAACTCAATAAATGGTTCACTAACGGGTATAGATATTTTTTTAAAACTTCGAGCTCGAAAGTACTAAAAAATTTCAAGAATAGTTTGTTTCATAGAATTTTTGAGAACGAAAAGCTTGAAGATTAATCTTTGAATGTTGAGACAACTATATTACTGAACTCGAAGAGCTCAAACACACATCGATAAATATCATAGCGGGTAGTTTTAGGGATGACCTGTAGGGCCAATCGTTTTACAGATTTTTTTTCGTTGCTATTGGAATAACTATTGAAATCATACCACCAAACTACAAGATTTGTACCTTTTTACTTTCTGTGTTATCATATTTTTGTTTTTCAACAATATTAATTTAAAAATATTCGTTGTTTATTGATTTCGCTCTATTTATGATTCAATAAACATGTTTATGCATGTTGTATCATACCATATATAACCATTTGATACTATCGACAATGCCTTGTAGTCTTTTTTCTTTGATATTTTATTCCTTCGATGTAACCAGTTGCAAAATATTAGAGATATAACCTTTTTTTCTTTTCTAAATTTTGCCACACAACCTTTTTGGAGTCTCTTTTGCAAGTCCTTTACTCCAGATTATTAAGAAATCGATTGTCATCAAAGTTATTTTGATTTATATTTCACCGTGACTCGGTACCATTAATTTACATTCGAAAAGTTTACTCTTATAGGAGTCGATTCTGAATTCAGCATCAGGTCACGGTTAAAGGTACTTCCCCCAAGGAAAACTGAATGATGTATGCGAATTTCGAGTAGAAACAATGAAGAAAACGATCAGATCAAGGGCGTAAGATTATTGTACTTTTCTAGGACATATATCGTTTATTCGTAATGAATATTTTAACTCAACGCGGTAATAGTAGTTATACCTAATGCGGCGTTTTGGAATTGGCCAGAGCGGGGGCGGCGCGTCTGTAATGTTAACTTAGTCATTTTTATTTTATAATCTTTACATATATAGTATTTATAATGACGTAGCTTCACGCTTTGATTTTTAATATAAAAGTAAAGAATAACGAAGTGAATTAAATGTTAAGTTCAAACAAACATCGGAAATTAAGTCGAAATTCAAATATGAAACATGAATCGGAAAGGTGTATTGGTGACTTTTTTAACTTTTCGTCCATGAATCCCGCAAATAAAATTCGTTGTAAAACCAAAAAATTGTCATACCTTTACTTTTTGCTACGTACGACGACAGCCGAAATAACTAGTTTAAGCCGTATATGAACGTAGATAAATTATATTTTAGTTACTTTTGTCACATTTTAATAGTGAATGCATACTGAAGTATATAAGGCAAAACATTAACGTAAACAATATATAGCTTCATAATAGTACGTTACCGTACGTAAAATATAATATTGTATAGTTTCGTTTACATAGTGATGTTGTATATAATATATGTGAATTACAGGCGACCGTGTCCCTAATAGGTGCATAAAACTGTAATAACTTTTTTTGTCGTAATGATATAGTTAGTTTCAGCTTATCTCCGTTTGTAGTATAACATAACATAGAGGATATACATTTATGAAATGTATGATACAATTTCACTAAGTATTGTCTCATCCTAGAGTGAAAGAGATGCATAGAGCGAGATAGAAATACATAGAAGGTAGACAGGGGATAGGCGATGCGACCACCCGGATAGGATTCGAATATGCAATAAAAGATTACTTTTGGTGTGTTTGATTTTCCCTAATAGTTAGATGAACATATACGGTTCATCATTGATCCTTAGGCTGTCGGTATATCCTGGAGTATACTTGATAGGCATATGACCGGATCGTGTGGTAGCAGCATGGGATCGTATGGCTGTATGACCCAGTTTTGGGATATTTAGGTATTTAGGGCATGCAACCAGCTCTCTACCATATACGAGGGATATATGGAGAACATTGATAAGATATCGATAGGAAAAATTAAAGGAAAACACGGGATAATGTAAATTCACATGGTCCGCATGCGACCTGTTTATACACGGATATAGGCGCTCGAAATTATTATAAGTGCACGGACACGGTCTAGAATAAATAATATTAATTGTAGATGATTGCGTTTTAATAGCTTTATATTAATTGTGAAATTTGTAAATCTATATATATAATGAAAATAGGTTGTCTTTGTTCGCCAATCACGTAAAAACTACTAAACGTATAGACATGGGACTGGGACCATTCGATGCGGAATGAATTGTAAATGGTTCTAGGCTACTCATTTTCAGAATTTCGTAAATCCTTCGCCATTTTATTTTATATTAAAAATTACCCAGCGAAGCGGGCGGGACAGCTCGTAATAAATAAAAGAAAGAGATGGCAGATCTCTTCCGGGGGGGCGCTGGTCGGCTGTAAGGTAGAGGGGATAATGTTACCCGCACATCCGGCCTAATGTCTCTTGGTTGCGTAGACGGCCTAATTTGTCAGTTCGCCTGCAGCGGCCGACGGAAGAAGAATCCCAGAGTAGAGGGCATGCAGCGCCCACCAAAGAGGGTGAAGCCGGTGTATGTGAATAGTGCAACGGCGACGGCGTCATTCCTGAACCACTTTCCCGTGAAGGAGTACTCGTCCTCTACACTTTTATTGACGACAAAAAAAATCGGCACACGAACAGCTCGGTAAATAATTAGTCCATGACGCAGCAGACGTTTTGGGCGCGAGACCTCCCACTTCACCCTCTGACCGGCACTCCGAGGGAATAACAAGCGGGACCTCTCCCAGCAGGATTTTTGCCGCGCCTCCACGCTCCCGGCCGACCTTCGACGACGCGTAGGCGCGGCCGGCGTTCAGACATTCCGGTTCGATGGCCAAAAAATTGTGTGCGTTCTTTATTAACACAAATTCGAATTGTTGTAATTGTTTATACTATTTATGATCGGCAAACACTATAAAATTAAGTCGTTATCTGCGTCTACCTGACTGTATTTTATTACATTATGCTTGTCAAAAACGCTTCAAGAGTAGAATAAGGAATATTCAATTGCAATATACAACATTTATTTGAGTACACCTAAAAGATATAATATTCGAGGAGCGTAATTCTTATTGTTTGTGTCCTCTGACATATATGTATCTATTAATTTTCTGAAATAAAGTAAGTGATAAATTTACGATAGTATATTGAGCGCCACCTGATACCAAGCGTCGAGAAATAAAGACTATAAAAATTATCAAAACATAGTAAAGACAAACAGCCGAGGCAAGTTTCACGAAACATTTCTTTGACAAGACTTCATATCTTAATCGTTTTCAAAGAAGATTTTTTCATAGAAATCAGTATTGAACAGGAGTTAATTAACTTTTTAACTTTTCTGAGAAGAATTCCGCTATCTCAGTGGTGTCCAGACGCTCCTGTCGTCAGAAAAAAGAACATACACATACTTAAGATTTAAAAAAATAGTTTTAGGTGTAATCTATTGATAGATAACAAGTCAATAAAATGTGGGATTGGACAACATTGAAATATTTATAATAGATTATTTAAAATTTATAACTTTTTTAATATCAAATTGGGTCATAAATAAAAAAAAATTATAATTATAATCGAAACGAATTATCTAATGATCAAAATGATACTATGACATCTCATTCAGAGACTGTCATTAAATGTAGGAATGAAATCATTGAAAATTTTCAAAATAGATATCTAATTTTTTTTACAATCTATGCATCAAATGGAGTTATAGGTTAAACAACACTTTGTTAGTTTTAACCAAAAGTAATTATGGAAGTATTAAAATGATCCTACGACATCTCATTCAAAGGCTATCATTAAAAGTAAATTTATAAGGAAGCTCAAATTGGTTAGTAAACACAGACATTAATTTTGTATGTGTTTTGTGTCAAAATGCGCGCTTAGTTGTTATAAATTACGCAACAGATTTTGATATAGTAAGTGTTTCGCTATGACCTTTATACATTAAATACATGCCTATTTTATCTGCAGGAAATAGAGAAAAGTCGATGATTGGTAATCGAGAAATGAATATGAACGTCATGAGTCATATCAAAATAATTTACAGCGGAATTGTACAACTTGTAAGGGCCTACAGAGTTAAACTAACAAAAGTTAGCGCCGGAGTATGTCTACCTCTCAAGGATAACCCACAGCAATCATTTTTATCTTGTTTTGTGTAACCTTTGTACGCTCTTTGTAGTTATGCGTTTGTACGCGCAACGAGAACGTTTCTGAAAAAAGGATCTAACATTCGCTTTTGACTGTGTCCGAGTATTTGTTTTATTGAATCGAACTTTTTATCACTTATAGGCAGTTCCACTTCTTCTCCGTAAAATAAGCCAACAAGCTTTTTCCTAGTTTTGCTCAAATCGGCACCGTGACCGGTAGCGGAATATGAATTGGAAGCGGAACAGAGAATTGGGACTGGAAGGGAAATTGGGTGTTGAAACAGAATCAGAATTCCGAGCAATTAAAAACGTGACCCGGGACAGAATCAGGAACAGTACCGTTATCAGCGCGACACTGAGGGTGGGATTGACAAGAAAACGGCTCGTTATGGCGAGTGAAAGAATTTATTCTCCGTCCATGCGGGTGAAGCCCCAAGTTATAAATTAAACGGATTTTCACCCGCCTGGGCATAATTGAATTTCTATTCCTGAAGCGTATATTTCTTTATCTTTATATAATAAATACTTCAATTACAAATCTTTATTACCTTAAATTAAAAAAGTAACGATATTCTAACTCCTGTACCAATTTTCAACCTCCATTTCACTCCTTTTAGGCTAAATTTTTAAAAACCTTAAAACACTTATTTTTTTACAGGAAAAAAGCATACAAACTAATTTCATGAATAACTTCAAGACTTGTATTAAGACTAAGGTGCTTTGTGAATACTATCCGTACTCACAAAACACCTTAGTGCTTGCCTACACTATGAAAGTAGGCTTTGTCGAAAATTTAAAGTTTCTGGATCTAAATGTTTTGGTTGCGCGTAGCTCAATCAGTCTGTTAGTTTCTACATATATCACCTCACTCCTGAGACACATCCCCCCTCTATTATTTTATTCAAAATCGAAGAGTTTTGTCCTTAAGCCCTTGACGCTGGCCCAACCCGGGAGTAGGAGCTGTTAATGACCATTGTGTTGAAGCGTTGACAACGACAGCTATAGATGGCTCAGTGTGCTGTCCGAAACAGCAATACCCTGATATACAATTAAAATTAATGATTTAACCAATAGACCACCATCGATTCTATATATATTAGGGTAATCCATTTGAGCGATGAACCAACGATTTTTACTGCCGCAGCAAAATATCATTCGATATGCTGAAAAAAGGACCTATCAAAGTCGTAGCTCTTAATTTTAATTACGTTTACGACGTAATTAAAATTTACTACGTTTACATCACTGACAACATCAAGTGTAATTTGTAGACAAGTGACTAAATAAATTCTTTAAAAATAATACACCACATAGCCTGTTGTCACGAGCCCAGGCGCGGCGTGCCTGTCTGGCCTATCATTCCGTAGAGTTTTCTCTATATTATTCAATATTATTTATAAGCATATTTTCAATGATATATTTGTTATAGCTACTTTGCTAAAGCGGTTTTAAAAAAGGGGGATTAGGAATATTTTCGGGAAGGTACGTAATCGATTCTATCCTGTATAACGATGGTGATTGTAGCATTGTGGATCTTCGAAGGTCGCTCTAGAAAATCTCATGCGGACCGGTTTAGGTGTATGTCAACAAAGGACAAAACTGTAACTTGCAAGCGAACCAAAACTAAAGAGCTTGCACAAAACGATTGATGGATGCAGTGAGGCAAAATAGATATGCGAAAATCGTAACGCGTGGAAATTATGTTCTCAGCCTACCCTTCTGACAGATATACGTATTTTAATTTTCCCAAAAATTTACGAACCTTCTAATGAAAAGGTTGTAAATTCACAAAAACTGTTTGTAGTATGATTTATAATAATTTTTAGTATGTAAATTTAGAAAAAAACATTTTAATTCCAATTGACTTAAAAGTGATAAACATTTACAAGTGTTTTTATTATTTTTAAAATATAGATTCAAAAATTACATTATGTATTGCAATTCCATCAAAAAAATTTATTTTTCTTTGACGTTGTAATTTTTGAACCGTTGGTTAATTGCCAAAAAAAAGATTATAAAACTTGCAAAATTTGTTCGCATTCAGATCAACAATATTTTTTTTCTATAAAGTTACAAAAAATCATAAATATTTCTAGAATTTTTATAACTTTGATTTGAAAATTTCTTGTTATTTTGTAACTTCATAAATAATTTTGATTTATCTTACTTGTATTGTAATTTTACTATGTCGCCAATTCTAATTGACTTGCATAAATTTAATATTCGTGTGAATCATCAGTAAAATTCTATATTGACGTGTTCATAAATTGCACTGCACGTTGCTTGTTTCAATTTCACACAACTATATTGTTAAACCGATTCATTCACCAATAATTGTAATCGTACCAACTAACTTAACAAATCTATATTGTAAACTATATCGTAAGCTGAATTTTCAAACGAAGTTTATAAATAAGCTGTGAATCAAGGTTTGCCGAATGGTACATTGTGTTTGAGGTAAATCTTTTCGTCTCTTTTAAACTTTTTGAAAACTAATTGTATGGTAAATCTACAAAACGTCATAGTAAATTTACGAAACATTTTTAACAGGATTTAATTTCAAAATTACGATATTTGTATTGTAATATTGCTAACAAAATTTCCGATAAACATTTAGTAAAATTTTACAAATGTTTTGTAATTTTCCTAAATTGAGTTAGAATAAGTTGTGTTGTAAATTTACAAAACTCAATTTTAACATTACTCGATCGTTGTGCGTTAAAACGTCAAACATTTATTTTTTCTTGTTAAACTGCTTTAGAAATTTTTAAAAGTGTAAATTTGTATTATTATATGATTTATTGCTCAAGAAAGTGGAGTTGAGAGACAAATCGCGATAAAATTATAAGTCTTATACAAAAGGGCCGGCACAGTTATTTCCAGGAGGGTGCATATATATTTTATTTATTTATTGTTTCGGTGTGCTTTCTTCCTAAATAAGCAAAACCAGGGGGTTGCAAGTGCATCCCCCTCCACACCCCTTCCGGCGCCCATGATCTCATACATTTAAATCATTTCGTTGAATTTTTAAACACTTTATAAAATTCGTACATGAATTAACACTGTTCAATTATAATCCACGCGGTGAGGTTCATTGATATATCATAACTGAAAAGGTGACATTAAATGTATTATAACAGAGAGTCCAATAGATTTATATATAGGATTGAATATATAGACATATATGGGCAGACACAGATGAAAGGAAATAAACAGTGACAATGGCTCTAAAGACAAAAGAGCAAAGTCTAAAATGGATATGAGGATACGGATCTGTTGTATATAGTTAACGCCGGCTCGACTTCGCTCCGGCCCGAAGTCGAGCAGATCTTTCGAGCAAGTCCCAAAGCGCACGTCAAGCATATAAATATCGCTCCGTAAGGCGACTCCGAATTAATCCGAAGCGAATAAACTTTGGGGCCGGCCACCGTCTTGTTTTGTTTCGTAATTTTGCCTTTGTTGTGACGAGTTCGAGATTTGTTCGCGTTCCGAGTACCTGCGGGGCGCTCCCGCCGCTGTATTTGAATTCTAAAGTGGGGGCGTCGAGAGGGATGGCGTGGGTAGAAGGGCGAATGTCTCCCATTAAAAAAAAGTGTAATCGTGATATGATTCTAGATCCTTCGAGACGGCCCACTTTTCGGGATTCTGTAGCCGAACTGTGTACGCTCTAATCCGTTTAAGCTTCCAACGAGTCAGTGTTTATTTTAAAGTTTTTAGGTGGTACTGAGATCATAAAAATTAACTATTAGTTTTCGCTTCTATATCTATGTCTATTTATTAAGACTATATCGTTATTATGAATGTGTTTTTTAAAATATCTAAAGGAAAAAGCCTGTAAATTTCTAAAATTTTTATCAACAAAGATTTTATACTTTATCAGTCTACATAATATATGTGTATATACATTCTCTTCTGCGACATAACTAAGCCAGTTGTTCAATTTCAGTATTCTTAACACCATTATGTACCCCTCAATTTCTCAAACATTCCTAAAGATTACAACAGTAAATAATATTAAGCTGGTTGATCACTTGAGATCATCTGTCTATAGTAACATATATGTAGTATGTATATTCTGGAGAGTGTATTCGTTTATTTTTTTATTTAAACACGCTATTCTCTGCAACTACCTGTCGAATTAGAAAAATGCTTGTAGCTTTTGATACAATTCTACAATCTGTACAGTTTTTTTTTTGTATGTTTGAACGCACTAATATATGGAACTACCAGTCAGACTCGACTATATTTTTTAATTTTTATTTTATAGCCTATTTATTAAAGAAGATTATAAAATATCTAACATTACTCTTAGACCTTTAAAAACCGAGTTGTTGTGAATTTGTCAAGGAAGTCGACAAAAAATGCCTCTTTTACCGAAATCTTTTCGTGCAATGGCTAAACCGTTCTACACATATAAAAAAATTGTGCAATAATTATCGGCCTTATGAAAGTCTATGATGCCATATACTTAAAAGTATTTTATGTAAGCAGCAAAATCACTTTTGTGTAATAAAAATATTAATTTTGCTAAGGTTATATCTAGACTTTTATAAAAACAAATTTATGAAATGTAAAAATAGCGATAAACTGTCATTTATAATACTAATATTAGAAATGTAAAAGTTTAGATATTTGTTACTCTATCGTGCCTTAACATGATGTTTTACAATAATCCAGCTTATTATACATCAGAATAAAATATAGGCCATAACTTAATAAAGATACGACAAACATTCGCTCGCGGTTTCTCTTGCGTGATCGTGGAACGAGTCTTTTTCTTACACTGACTAACAATATTCGTAACAGCTATGTCCGAGAGAGGTTCCAAGTTCAACGTCAGTCCGGGATCTGAACATCGAGCTTGAGCTAGATCAGGGTCAAGGGTGTAAATGAGAGAATGTCATAGTATTTATAAATAGCGGTAGTGCGTGTTTAAGAATATGGGTTCTCCTGGCATAATGTCGTCGCAATTGAACCGAAGTCGACACCGGAATTCATGTCGTGAGAGGAAACGTAATTAAGACCGTGACCGATAGATATTAAAGATGACAGAATGCATTTTGTATCCACGCGGGCGGAACCGCGGCCCAAACCTACTTTTAAGATAAAGAGAGAAAATCCACGATCCTTATAGAGTGGATTATAATTGAAAATTTGTTTTCGTTCACGTTGAAATTTCATAAGCGTTCACTAATTTAAATAATATAACCATATGTTTTTCTGCGAAAAGAGTAGACAGAGACCATTGATTTCCACGTGGTACGATGTTTGCATATCTGTCTTGTCTCGCTGACATCCATCAATCATTTCATACAAGCTCGTCGGTTTCAGATGGTCACAAGTTACGATGTCGTCCTAACCCCCGATCAGCCCCACAAAGATTTTCTACAGCGCTGTTTGCCGGCACTATCCCAACACTACAATCACCATCGTAGTATACTACACATAAGACCGATGATAGTCTTGTGATTAAATCGTTCATTTTACTTAAAATCAAGTTAAGCTTTTTGCAGGAGTTTCGGACAACACACAGAGCCGTCTGTCCCGGTCGTTGTCAACACAATGGTCATTAACAGCTCCTACTCCCGGGTTGGGCCAGCGTGAAGGGCTCAAGGATCAAACTCTTCGATTTCGGATAAAATAATGGGGGGAGGGTATATGTCAGGAGTGGGGTGATATATGTAGAAACTGACGGATTAACCGATCAACACGCGATCGAAACAACTAGATTCAGAAACTTAACATTTTTGGCATAACCTACTTTTATAATGTAGGCAAGAACTAAGAAGGTGTTTTGTGAATACTACGCATGATATACGAGTCTTGGATCTTCTGTTCGTGTAGAAATAAACAAATGTTTCAAAGTTTTTAAAAGTTTAACCTAAAATGGAGGTTGAAAACTGGTATAGGAGTTAGAGTACCGTTACTTTTTTATTTTAGGCCAAAAAATTAGTAATTGAGGTATTTATAATATACAAATAAAGAAATACACGTTTCAGTATTATGGAAATTCTAGTATGTTCAGGCGACCGAGAATTCGTTTAATTTATAACTAGCTTCCATTTGCGGCTTCACCTGCATGGACAGAGAATAAATTCTTTCACTCGCCATAACGAGCCGTCTTCTTGTCAATCCCACCCTCAGTGTCGCTCTGATAATGATACTGTTCCTGATTGTGTCCCGGGTCATGCTTTTAATTGCTCGGAATTCTGATTCCGGTTCAACACCCAATTTCCCTTCCGGTCCCAATTCTCTGTTCCGCTTGAAATTCAGTTTCCGTTACCGGTCACGGTTCTGATTTGAGCGAAACCGTTAAAAAGGTTGTTGGTCTATACTGAAGAGTAGTGGAGATTTCTATTAGTGAAAAATTTTAGAATTGGAACAGTAGTTCGATTCAATAATACGAATACTCGGACAAAGTCGAGAGCAAACGTTAGTTCCTTTTTTCAGAAACATTCTCGTTGCGCGTACAAACGCATAACTACAAAGAGCGTACAAAGGTCACACAAAACAAGATAAAAATGATTGCTGTGGGTTATCCTTGAGAGGTAGACATACTCCGGCGCTAACTTTTCTGTAGGCCCCTACAAGTTGTACAATTCCGCTGTAAATTATTTCGATGTGATTCATGACGTTCATATTCATTTCACGATTACAAATCATCGACTTTTCTCTACTTCCTGTAGATAAAATAGGCATGTGTTTAATGTATAAAGGTCATGGCGAAACACTTACTATATCAAAATCTGTTGCTTAATTTATAACAACCAAGCGTGCATTTTGACACAAAACACATACAAAATTAATGTCTGTGTTTACTAACCAATTTGAGCTTTCCTTATAAATTGACGTTTAATGACAGCCTTTGAATGAGATGTCGTAGTACCATTTTAATACTTCCATGTCTATTTTTGGTTAAAACTAACAAAGTGTTGTTTAACCTATGACCCCATTTGATGCATAGATTGTAAAAATAATTTAGGCATCTATTTTGAAAATTTTCAATATCTTTCAATCCTACATTCAAATTTCTTTCATAGATTTTAAATCGACATTTAATGACACTCTCTAAACGAGATGTCGTAGTATCATTTTAATAATTCCACAATTCGTTCCGATTACAATTATTATTATTTTTTTTATATTTATGACTTAATCTAATATAGATAGATTGTTAAAAAAAATTGAATGGGAGGTCTCTCGCCCAAAACACCTGCTGCATCACGGACTAATTATTTACTAAGTTGGTCATGTACCGATTAATCATTGCCGATAACAAAAGTAAAGTTATAACAATTTTTTTTTGTTTTGAAACAAATTTTGTTTGTGGGATTCATGGACGAAAATTTAAAAAAGTCACCA
This sequence comes from Eumeta japonica, assembly GCA_005406025.1. NCBI lineage: Eukaryota > Metazoa > Arthropoda > Insecta > Lepidoptera > Psychidae > Eumeta > Eumeta japonica. Next base: position 214,599 of record BGZK01000822.1, on the reverse strand, counting down.
ATGCACCTTTCCAATTTAAGAACAAAGATTAAATTGGAATTATAATATCAAATCTGCATCACAAAACCGATGTTAATTCAGCGAATTAGTCGATAGATAGAAGTGAATTAATTAAGGAGTAAAATAAAAATGACCAAGTAAACATTCCAAACACGCCGCTCTGGTCTGGCCAATTCCAGAATTCTGCATTAAGTATACTACTGGGGGCATTACAGCGTCGAGCCAAAACATTCATTACGAATAAATGATATATGTCCTATAAAAGTACAATAATCTCACGCCCTTGATCTGATCGTACACCTGGGATTGTCTTTCCACAAGACAGCTCTTCATTGTTTCTACTCGAAATTCGCATACATCGTTCAGTTTTCACTGCGAACTACTTTTAACCGTGACGTGATGCTGAATTCAGAATCGACTCCCTATAAGAGTAAACTTTTCGAATATTAATTAATAGTATCGAGTAATGGTGAATTATAAATCAAAAATTACTTTAATAACAATTAATTTCTTATTGATCATTAAATTCTTTGCTATGTAGAATAATGAACTTATTATCCTAACAGATAAGTTTGGAGAAAATCTGGAAAAAGGACTTGTAAAAGAGACTCCCAAAACGTTGTATGTGACGCGAAATTTAGAACAAAAATAAATTAAAAAAGTTACATCTCTGAATTTTTAGAACTAGTTACATCGAAGGAATAGAATACAAAAAAAAAACCTATAAGGCATTGTCGATAGTATCAAATGGTTATATATGGTCTGACACAATATCCGTAAACATGTTGATCGAATCATAAATATAGCGAAATCAATAAACAAACAAAACATTATTTTAAATTAATCTTATTGAAAAAATACAAATATTACAACATAAAAAGAAGAAAATATATTAAAGTCAAAAAGTCGCTATGGCTGCACTGAATTTATCTCGAACTAACCAATTTCCGTAAAACGGTAAAGGTTATTTCTTAAATTGTTAATACAATAACCAACAAAATTAAAATTTTGTTGGTTATTGAACCAACAAAATTTTAATAAATTCTGTATAGATTTATTAAGATTTCGTTTAAAATATCAGCTGTTAAAATTCATAAACATTTCTCCATTTGCATTCCAAAGTTTCTACACGGGCCGAGCTTTGACCTTTTCGTACTGCAATAGGTATTGAATTGGAGGCGCCCGCAGTGACTAGTGACATTTTAAAGTGCCTGCCCACTAATAGTCGGACTCTCAATAGATGGGTGTGTCGCTACACCACGCTCTGATCACGCTGCGACATACAAGCTTACGTGCGTACGCGCATTCGCGCATGGTTTCATAAATAATCAATTTTTGTTTACCTTTATTCACAGTTATGATGGCTGAAGTTCTATATGATGACAGTGACTGGATCCGGTCATTTGAAACTTCGACGCCGGCCGTCGTCGACTTGTCGAGTCAGTTTTCTGTCGATTTGAAGACTGTTTAAGTGTACGGAAAATGCGAGCCGCTCTGGATCCATTCGAGCGCCGTGGTTGGGCGAACTCTTGGGGCCGAAAATAAGTTTTGTAATAGAATGGAAGGCTGGACAGCCGGACTGATTTGCGGGTATTAATCAACACCGGACACCGGATAAGCTCATTGCAAATCAACGCTAGACTGGGTTGAAATCACTTTCCGCAAGAGCTCGATAGCAAGTTGATACTGAATTAGATTAATATTAGTTTCCTTGCGAGGTCGGTATCAAGTCAGCACTAAACCTGCTTGATACCAGTGACTCCACGAGCTCGGTTACAATTCGGCAGTGGTCTGAATTTAATTGTGATGCCAGTGGGTTTAATTTAATAGACCTTTCAAATCCTAGACATCACACTATCTAAATTGCTAGTGTGTGTTTACCAGCTAAAGACATACTATAATATGTTTAATGACTGCTACATTGTTCTTACTAGCATCAATAATACTTAAGGCCTATGATTGGAACATACACTGACCAGGAACCTGATATCTCCAGACCCAACTCCAAAATCAGATCAGCACAAAATGCGAGTATTAAGACATATAAATACTAAATCTCCTATATAGTAAATGATTACAATACATATATGAATTTTTTTTTTAATATATCACATCTTTTTTTAATATGAAAAACATATTTATTATAAGTTAGTAATTTAAGTGTCATCTACTCTTATTTTTTATCTCATCTCTTATCCCAGACTCCGGTTCGAAATCAGCGCCGAGGGCCCGCCCAGAATTAAACTAGAGCCCTTTTGACTAATTGTTTTAATAAGACATTTCTTTTTAATTTGCTATAAACTTTATCGTGTCTTATTGTTTTGTGTCTCATCATCTAAACCTCGGAAAGAGGGAAATGTGCGATTTTTTTTAAACATTTTGTTAATTATTTCAAATGATGTAAAAACTATTAAAAATAAAATAAAAACATGTTTTTGCAAAAAAAAAAAATGGTCAATACCATATAAACGTGCTGAGAATATTTGATGAGGATAAAATTCCCGTAATTTAAGGGATTAATTTTTTCTCTTGTATCTTATTTTATGTATTTTAGCCGAAATAAAGTAAATTTATTAATTTTTTATGTATCCTATTTAATAATCATTTTGTACATGCGAGTTTGAAGCATATTAAGTAACTAAAAGATTTCTGTTTAATATTTAAAAATAAATTCAATTAACAACAAATACTTGATTTATAAATATTTCATTTAATCTAAAACATTTAGTTAACTTATTAAGGTTAAAAATTTATTATTTTTACTCAATAAGAAATACAACTTGATGACAGTTCAATTAAAAAAAACTCACACACGCGCACTTGATTTTCAATTTAGCAACAAATTGACTGTACATAACAAAGTTTACTTAATGGAATACTAGTTAATGTTTATAGTTTTTAGGACAAACTATTTTTTTAATATGCTTTAAGCACATTTTTTTGTGCTTTGCTATTATTAAGAATAGTATTTTTCTAAACATTTCTCTAAAATACAGCAGTAAGACATCAATAGATTATGTCCTACTAATTTTTAGTCCAATTTGACTGGACTAATAATACATTTATAATTTTTATGTTTAAGGTTACAAGAGATTTGAATTACTTCATTGTGACAATATAATAAGTCAGCATAAATGTAGACATAATTTTATTATTTTTGAAATGTTAAATACTTTCCACTTATATGATATTTATTGTCGAAGTTGTTTTAGTTTTATTTATTTATTTTTTCCCTATTTCCTTTATATCCTGTATTTCTTTTATTTTAAAACGAACTTCTTTACACACTGTCAATTTTGTATCGTGATAGCGTTTTTAAACTGCGTTTAGTGTCGACAATGGCGACCGCGACGAACAGGATAGTTAGTACCTTTACTGAGAAAACGGTCAGAATATACCCTTAACAACTTTTGTTCCTTTTTAGTTAAGTAGCAAATTCGAAAATAATAAGTAAATATAAAAACTCGTAAATAGGTGTAGTTGGACAACTGTCCCCAAAGTCTTACTTTGGGATTAGCGAATTAACTTCTAGTAATAAGCAAGAACTAAATGACAGGGCAATGTGTATATTTGCGACGAACTCGCCGTTAAAGTCTGTGGCATTCTAAATCGATCTTCTTTACACCTTCCGATGCGTTTGTTCGACTTATTAGGGGTGTAACATAAAAAACACTTTTTTTTTATTCCTAAGCACGTAATATACGTTTCATATATCGTACATAATCATATTAGTAACTTGAAATTTAGAATAAACGACCATTACTCACGAGAACAATGTATATATAAGTATACAATACAAATTTGTATTATATTTAGTACAGTCAATAAAGATCGCCCGCTCCAAATAAAAGGTCGTAGATTGGCTTGAAACTCGGTGAGTATTTGGAAGATAGGTCGACTTCAAGGCTGACATAACGTCGATATGAGTTTTTAGGCTGGGGGTGGATGCTACCCCTTCTCTTAAGTGGAAATTTCTTTATTAAAATAAGCATGGAAATCCATAGAGAGACGAATTTTAAGCTAAGATATTCTATAGATTTTTTTTTTGTTAGAACAAAATCTTGCTTTGTTCGTGACCGAAAACATAGATATTTAAAAATACATATTTTTATACAGCATATTGATTGATATTTTTATGAGTGTTCTAAGTACAAAGAGAGTAATGACTCGTTGACGCGGACTTATATTTTCTCGAGTACCGCTTTAATGGAAATATTTAACAATAAATAATGGGAAATGGATACATCTTTCGGAAATAACTCTTAATACATTTTTCAAGTACATGAAAAATCTTTAAAATGAGTACTTACTCTTGTAAGTACATATTATATCGTAGAGTATATGTATATTTTATTGTAGAGTTATGTGATTCATTACTTGGAGTGGTTGAGAATACTTTTTGGAGAAAGTACGATTAAAATGTATGATATACATCATACAAATTTCTCATAAAATTCCTTTGTTTTGTAATAATTCCAAAACTATAAAAGGAATGCAAAGTCATAGAGGACAAAAATGTAATTTTTTTCTTATCAAGAATTTTAATGTTTTTTTTTTATTCAAATTCAAATTCAAATTCAAAATATCTTTATTTCATAGGTTACAAAATAACACTTGAAATACGTCATCATTTTTTGTGAATTTACACTTTACTGCTCGTTCGGAAGGCAGTTTTCCCTCAAGAAGAACGAGCAAGAAACTTAAGGGTAGCTCTTTTCTAATTTGCACATACATAACCAAAACAAATACGGAATCATTAGGAATGACACAGCCCGGTAAAGAGGTCGAGCCGCTTATGCCCATTGATTTTTGTCTTCTAAATATTCAGAAATTGCATTGTACCCTTTTTTACTGAGTGATTGTTTAATAACACTCTTAAATTTATGTAGAGGTAAATCTTGTATATCTACAGGAACCTTATTGAATAGGCGCACACAGAGCCCTCTGAATGAATTTGAGACTTTACTTAGTCGACTAACATGTGAATTCAGTTTATTTTTATTTCTGGTATTGAGATTATGTCGACTACTATTTCTTTTAAACATTTCTAAATTTTTTTTTACATACAATAAATTTTCATAAATGAATTGAGATGCCAGGGTTAAAATTCCAATTTCCTTAAACTTATTTCTAAGGGATGCACGAGGTCCGAGCTTGTAAATTGCGCGCCAGCTTCTGCAACACGAAAATTTTCTGAATATCCGCGGCGTTTCCCAGAGCAAGATACCATACGACATCAGACTATGGAAACAGCCAAAATGAACCAATCTGGCAGTTTCTGACGTCCGATAAATTTCTCATTTTTGACAGCATAGGCGGCAGAGCTAAGCCTTTTCGCCAATTTACTTATATGAGGACCCCATTGAAGCCTGTCATCTAAAGTAATTCCTAGGAACACTGTAGAATTAACAAACTCCAATTCTTTGTTGCGTACTGAAATAGTTCCAGATCTATGTCTTACATTTGGAAGTGAGAATCTTATACATTTTGTTTTCATTTCATTAAGAAGTGTTATTTGCAGTAAACCATTTCTCTACCTTAAAGAGAGCATTGTTCACATCGTCATAAGTAGGCTGATGTCTTTTAACTTTAAATAACAAAGAAGTATCATCTGCAAACAATACTATCTCATGAGCATCCTTAACAAGGCTAGGCAAATCATTTATGTAGACTAAAAAGAGAAAGAGACCAAGAATTGATCCCTGCGGTACACCCATGTGAACTATGGATCCAGACGATTTCTTACCATTGACATCAACCCTCTGAACCCTGTTACTCAAATACGACTTCAGAAGGTCGAGTGCCCGGCCTGTTACTCCATAGTGACGTAGTTTCCCGATCAGAGTTTCATGATGAACACAATCAAAAGCCTTGGAGATATCGCAAAATATGCTAATTGCATCTCGCGAATCCTCCCAGGCTCCAAAAACATGTTGCACAAGCTCAATTGTTTGTGTAGAATACAAAATGACAAAAAAAACAGTTAAAACACATCATAAATCATATTTGAGAACGTGAAACAATATTTAATCCATATAATTGAACAACATTTCCAATCCAATTCCAATTACAATTTTTGCACTAAGAGATAGTTTTCACTATTAAAAAATTAAAAAGCTAAAATCGGACACATGTCGTTTTGAAGTTGATAGTAAGACAAACTTAATTCTAAATTATTATGAAAATCCATGACCTTTTAAAAAGTTTGGAAATGGAAGTCTATTGTTACCTTCTGTGACTGCATTAATTAACTTGTTTTTTTGTTTATTTGATACAATAAATTAATGGATTATTAGACAGACACAATGAATCTTCTAGGGTTGCGGATTTTCATGGGCGGCGGGCATCACCTACTTTACTGCATATGCTCGTTTGTCACTTAAAATTACTAAAAAAAATTATTCAGTATGATTTTACTTAATGGAATCCTTCCTGTGGTATAAATCAATTCGTCTACAATTTATCATTCAACACAATTTAATTTTTTGCCTTTTATAAAGGCAATTTCAAGCAACTCAAATGTAAATTCTTAATGTAAACTAAGAATGTTGAAATAATTAACGTACACCTCGCATTCAAAATACATTCTTTAAAAAAAATTAGATTGTGTCTACTTAATCTTATATCGACAAAAAACATTCTAAATGACAAGAAAACTACTATATAAAAGTGGTGTCGTATTGAGACGCATCGCAACATCTAAAAACCTCTTACATCCCGACCTTACGCAATTTAGCCAAATCGAGCAACCGCTTAGACCTCCTAAGGGAGATCGTGATTAAATAAGCTTACTTGAACACACATTCTAAGAATTTGCTTGGACACGTTAACTTAACTACTAAAATGGTTGCGTTTCAGATAGACGTAAAACGAATGAAAATTGGCACTTTGTTGGAACAACAGCGTATTCTAACAATTATCAGTCGTTCATATCAGCCCTTGAACGCCTATTACTGGACATAAATCTCCTCCTATAATTCTACAAGGTACACTCCCGGGCCTTCCGTAACCAATTGTGGTCCGTCACCTGGACCAGGTTTCTTTTTTCATAGGATCCATAAGGAGCAAACGAGCATGCGTTCCATGGAGAGTAGATGGTCACCGCCGCCCATAGACCCTCTCAACCCTCTAAGTCATCTGAGCGTTGCCGATCCGAATAACTCCGACCGGTCGTCAGTCCGCCCAGCGCTGTGACGTCCAGTTCGTTGTCGTCACTCGAGGATCTTTCTTCCCCACTAGTTATCAGTTCTATAAGCGTTGTTTTCTTAAAGAGCGCTTGAAGAGAGTTGATGAGAGGTTACGCAATGGGCGTGGAATATTATTCCATACTTTGGTGACGACATACTTAAAGTAGCCCCTAAATGCGGTGATTCCATGAATAGGAGTGATAGGACGATTAGAACGACTGGAATAGGACCATGTAAGTTTTTCATATATGCATGAGGAAGCCCTTATTTATACAAAGTCCGAAAAGAAGAGCAGCTAGGTGGACAAAGTGTTGAGAAGACATGTTTACCGTCCCTGCTTTATTCAAAAACGGTGTCACGTGGCTTCGAGGCGGCACATCAAAACAAAACCTAACACAGGCATTTTGGACTCGCTTTATTAAAGTTTAACTTGATGCACGAAGGCGCGGTCCTTATACTGGTACTTTATACTGTGACAAAACAAGTGATTCTACTAACCTTATGCGAAGATTAACGTTTAGTTAACTGCTCATTCTATAGAGTACTTTTAAACGACGGAAACAGATGCGAACAATCTCATGAACATAAGTTTCAAATCTTAAATTGGGTCTATAGTCAGCCCCAAGCTTCGAGCTTTTCGTATTCTATAGGCTCAGAGCTAATCACAATATACGGTTTCTGTGTGAATACTTTATGAATTTGTTGACTAGAGCCCAGAATCATAAATTTTGATTTACTGGGGTTTAGCGTGAGGCAGTTTCTTTAATTTCTGTTTTTCAGATTTTATATAGCACAGAAACCACGAACATAGTTTTCTCCAACGCACTTTGAGAAGCTCTTATGAGCTTACTTATGAGATCCATACTAAGGGAGCACTTTTGACATCTTTATTGTAACAATGTTGACTGGCCAGAATTAATACTTATAATTCTGATCAGTCAACATTATTACCAGCCTACTAACCGTCACAAATACATGCCAAGCGCTTAACCTTTAAGGCGAGGATCCAAGAATATTTTAAGCAATGAAAGCCTGGACTCACTATCGGCTGCGAGGCCCACGCCCGCTCATAAAGGTTGAGTTAGCTCGAGTTATTCCTACATAAGGAGAAACTCTGTAGAAGACGTTAAAGGCACGCTTAAATGTTAAAAGGAAATGGGATAACCGTGAAATAGAATAATTGTATACATCCAATAATTACTAATCAAGTAACCTCTTTACAAATGATAATAAAAATACAAAGCTATATATGTATTCGTGTAAAATAATTATTTTTTAAAATATTAGCGATTTGCTCTTTCTGAATGTATAATTTCTACAGTTATTTTCTTTTGGTGAAAAATTATTTTATCGTATGTTCCTCTATACGTACAGTGAATCATACATTAAATTAACTGTTTTTTTTTTTAATATCAAATCTTGTTTTTAATATTAATCATCATAGAGTAAAAACTATGCTAATAACCCCATAAATTATGATTGATTGTATTATTTCTATTGATGACACGCCGGTTTTCCTCTTTCATTACAAAAGATATCAGTCGATCTAGGTGTTGCTCTTTTACAAAGTCAAAAGATAAAATTAATTGTAGCCAGTTTTATGACGCCGTGCTGCAACACACTTGGCGTATCATTTTTATCTTTGTTCAGCTAATTAATGATAAGTATAATTTAACCGATCGCAAATAAGAATTATTTAAATGATTCGAATCTAAATTAAATTTAATAAATCGTAAATTCACGTCTGTCGTCGTCCGGAGCTTTAGGCGGCTCACACACGCCGCGGTACACTCGCCGCCTGGGAAAAAAAAATTATATACAATTCAAAATAGATTCATGGGAATGTATATAACAAAAAATAATGGACTGTTGTTGAAAAGTACGACGTTTCGCTTTTTTAAAAATATTGTATAATGTTTATTATAATTATTTTTTAGTTTTGCTTTATCGTGGTAGAGCCATACTATAGCCAACTTAACTGCAGTACAAAAATACGTTCCGGCTCCAACGGTGAAATACCATATTTTACCAGAATACGGATATGAAATACCAGCTTCCGCTGTTGCTTTTGGTGCATTGAGTGAGAGTTTCGGTGGCACACTCCTACTTCCATCACTCCATTCCCTCTTCATCAATTCCCCTCTATCAAATATACAATTCCTACTCAAAAGGTCAGCGCAACACACTAGTGACTCCTCTCGAATGTCCATGAGCGGCGGTGACTATCTCTAATAGTACGTTTGCCTCTCTAATATGCTATTTAAAAAACCAAAATTTAAGACTTTCAAAAATTCTGATATTTAAAACTAATTAAGATTTTTTTTGTAAAAAACGAAAATATAAAAAAGTTTGAATGAAACCTTCAATCGAAGACATCAATTCGGACTCGTTCAGTGTTTTATATTAAAAAATGAATATTTATATTTGCCGTAACAACTAGAGCAAATATAAATATTCACACGACGCGCTATCAAAACGTGCTGTCGCTTTATAACTAAGCTGAGTGTACATACGAGCGTATATTAGCATCTATCACGCGGGATCACGCGTTTTAATCTCGTATTAAAAGTGCCAATTCGAAAATACATACCCTATTGACTACAAAATCTCTCACGCACAAAGCCCTCGCCGTCGAGGCGTGTATTAACCTCGTTTACGATTCAATATACGAGCACTCACTCTTCTGCGTGGAATGCTTTATTAGACCGTTCTAGATATATTTCTTAACTCTGCTTTGAAGATGTTTAAAATACTTTAAATACTTTCAATGGTTTATAGTAGTGAGTATTCGAATTATACATGCAATGGGAGCCTGAATTAAATGAACACTTGACGTTTTCTAACACTTGAGATTACTTTGAAGTCTTCGCTCTCGGCTCGGTATTGATCCCGGTGTGATTCGATGATGGTCATCACGAGACCCAATTAAGAAGATCTAGATCGTTACAGACATTCATGTGATAAGATGAAGCGTTTAGAACGGAGACCGTATATGTGGTTCATAGTATTAAGATTTTCATATATATCTTACGGTGCCATTTTCGCTATTTTTTTTTAACGCACAATCCTGGTCGAAACGACCAGACAGATGAATTAGGTCTTTTTAGAGATTTCAACTTTCTACATTCGCTGGTTTGATCGAAACACATCCTTAGAAATACAGGGCCTTAAAATAACCTCGAAAGGAGAAATGTAATTTTAAAGTGTTCGTTTAATTTATACTGTTAGTTTACATGTAAGAATAAAAACTGTAATCAAACCAAATTCACGTATGAATGTACGAATCGGTTTTCAAATCTGCCACTGTAGAACATCATTTTTAAGTTAATAATGACCCTAACTCCTGAACCTGTTCTCGACCCGTAGTTGGTCCACGAAGACGGTGGAAGTTAAACAACTTTACGTGGGACGAGAGGCCATATCGTACGTGAAGACAGTAAGTACCCTTATAACATCAGGATTAAAAAGTTGGAATCTGGAATTTTCTTAATATAATGTTGTCGTGGGAATAAATTGTATTTAAATTTTCATCAGGATCGGTCAATTACAAGTCTTCGAAAAATCCATGACATAAATTTACAGAATGAAAAATAACACAGAGACAGACAAACATAAGGAATGGAGCTATTTTAAAACCATCACTGTGTCGTGTATTTAAAATCAAATAGGAAAATATGCGGGAAATAAAGGTTTAAAAAAAAAAACACTAACGTGAAATTTATTACAGTTATTGTCCCTATACATACACTGTCCACGTAAAATACACTGTGATAGGAAATGAGACAATGTCGGGCCTGGGTATTATTGGAATGAAGTTTAACGCGGCTGACGATAGGAGTTTAATGGTAGAAATCATAACATAACGAAAAGCGTTACGCCCCTTCAATGCGACTTTCTCTATCTCCCTCTCTCTCTCTCAATTAAAATTCATTATTTAGCATTTTTACATATAATTTATAATTCACTATCATATATCTAATTGTTGAAAAATTAAAAAAAAATCTATAATATTATATGAAACTCATTCATTCCTTATTTTGCATTATTTAAAACCTGACGAAAGGTCCCCCGACCAAACATTTAGTTTTTTTTGGGCTTGTATCCAAGGAGTGGGGACAGATGATGGAGGTGAGCGCGGACAGTCGATCACGATTGGTCATTTTTGGTCATTTACCTTACTCGTTGTAGGGTATACAACCCTGTAGAAAGTCGTGCAAGTAATGCATCAAATTTTAAATAATGCACACTGGACTCCGTGAGAGCTAGCGGGCATTAGAGAAAGGATGAATCTAATGTTAACTGGCGGCGTATAAATCAGCTGCCGTCCGCGTACTGAGCGGAGAGGTGATAAAATATAGCCTGCGAGTGTTTTCGCGACTGCGCATTACTAGCGCGCCCCACGGTTAACTCGTGTGAGATTTTTCATGCATTCGAATTCCTTAAAATACATATATTAGTGGTATGCATCTGTAGATATATAAATATTTTTTTTTAAAAAAAGAGATACGCCTTCAAAAACTTATTTAAATATTTAGTACTTTTTGGAGGTAAGTCGAGACAAAAAAAAAACAACTATGATCTATACGAAGGCTACTACTTATGTATCCAGAACTGGTAATATACAGAATAATATTTAAAAAGTTACAACATTTAAAAATGGAACTCCTTGGCTGTATAAACAGTTTGTTTCATGTAACTGTCGTTTACCACTTTGGCGTCATTTTGAAAATTGCGTGTCTTTATCACTGTGGTTTTAACTCGTGAAACTTTTCGTACGATTATTTATTACGATTTTCGACTTCGAATAATTCAAAAACGGTACATCGATCAACTTACTTCGACTTTGAAACCATCGAAAACCACTGTGTATCACAGGTTAAGTGAGTTTAGTCGTGGACGGTCTATGCTCAAGGACGAATGTAAAAGAAGGTCGCCTTAAATCGGTTGTTGTACCACTAAATATCGATGCTGTGCGGGAATTAATAATACAAGATCCTCACGTTATATTTCATAAGATAAAAGCGTCCCTGGACATAAGCATGACGAGCATAAATAAGATATTACACGAAAATTGGCTGTAAAAAAAAATTGTTTACGCACAATTTTTTACTTGAGCATTGATCAAAAACAGGTTCGTGTGGCTTGCTGCAAAAAAAAATGATAAATAATTCAATCATAATACGTCAAAAGCTGTTTATAATATCTACGCAGGTGATGAATCTTGGATTTATGCGTATGTTATGAGTCGAATCCATCAAAAGTAATTCGAGCCAAAAGCACTTTAAAGCAAATATGTGCCTGTTTTTTTTTTGACATAAATGGACATTTGGTTACAGTGACACTAGAGAATCGTAAAACGGTTAATTCGGAGTGGTACACGACCATTTGTTTACCAGAAGTGTTTGAAGAAATGAGAAAGAACAACCGACAACGCAGAGTCATTCTTTATCAAAACAATGCCAGCTGTCACACGTCGGCCGAAACGACTCGGTTTTTCGAAGGTCAAAAGATCGGATTGATGGGTCAACAGCCCCGATTTGGCACCCAACAATTTCTGTTTATGCCCAAGCTTGAAGAATAAATTACGTGTTCAACATTTTTCAAAACGCGAAGAGGCCGTTGATGTGTTCGAAATGCACGTTTTGGAGATACCTGAATCATAATGGAAAAAGTGTTATAAAAATTGTTTTCAATGCTTACAAAACTACATCGATCGTCATGGTGAATATTTTGAAATGGGTCAAACCGACCCATTTTCATGTTGCAGCCAAGTTGGTCACGACATGGATCTACCACATTAAATCGTTTGCATTCCAAAATGTACTCAAACCTTAATTATACGCGCTTATATTTTATCATCAGGGCTTTTCGAAGTCAACGCTTACACCTCTATCGAGCTTCAACGAAGACGACTTGATAATTCTGAGTATACTGAATATACGCTACTCTATTTGACGCACTCTCTACCTGTGTCTAGTTCTTGATGAGGCAACTTGAAAAACCGACAGCACCTCGAGTCTTTGCTAAAACTAGTCGTCCAATTGCGGTGTTATCATATACTTACCCATTTCTTATACCAGGAGCTCACGAAGCAGTAAATATTTAACATCCCGCTACTCGCTGACACCGTGATCGCTACTATAATTAGGAATAGCGGGGCTGTCGGTGAGCCGTTTAGTTGACATGACCCGTCATGGAGCAGGTGGGGAGTGAGGGGACGTTTTCACTATTGTCAGTTGTAACACCCTTAATATATACCTAATTTTTACTCTGGAAAACGAATGCATAGGTACTACTGTGTGATCATAGCTGAGTATAGACAGGGGGGTGCCGCCCCCTAACAATTATTCAGCGTTTCAAGTAAAACAAAAGTTTTCCTAGCCTACCTCCTTAAAATTCCCATGTCCATATGGTGTAGAAGTTCTTAAATGACATAAATTGCGCGTTGGTGTCCTTCAACAGTGAGTTCCAAACCTGTCAATATACCGTGACATGACATGATGTTACAGATGACCATTCTACATTATATCAAATCAAAAATATCTTTATTTCGTAGGTAATTAAATTACACTTGAAATACGTCATTAATAAATTCATTTCGACATTACCGCCCATTCCAAACGCTGATTCACCGAGAGAAGAATGGGCAAGAAACTCAAGGCTTGCTCTTTTTACTCAACAATACAAAGGATTTAGTCATTTATAATTTAGTCGACATTTAAAAATAATATGAAATAACCTGATAGGCGAGCAGCTCAATCCCAGGCGCTTTTTTCATTAAGATATTCCAATACGGTATAATAGCCCTTGCCATATAACTTTCTTTTAACGAAACGTTTAAACTCAGCAAATGGAAAATTTTGAATTTCAGTTGGGATCTTATTATAAAAGCGCACACACATCCCCTTAAATGATTTATTAACTTTACTTAGACGAGTCTTATGAGCAGCAAGATCATTCTTATGTCTAGTATTAATGTTATGGATGTCGCTCCTTTATGGAACGATTCTATATTTCTCTTGACATATACCAGGTTTTCGTATATATATTGTGATTCTAAAGTTAGGATATTAATTTCCTTAAATTTTTCTTTGAAAGATGTCATTGGTCTCAGATCATAAACAGCACGAATAGCTCACTTCTATACACATGCATCACCACATTTTAACCGATTTGAAAAAAGGAGGAGTTTCAATGTTCATCTGTAGGATTTATTTTACGTATGTTGAACGGTAATTTCGTCAATAGTGAATTGATTTTAAATTTATTTTTTTTGTTTGAAAGAGTATACTCCTGAGGTGGTCCCATAGTCACCAAGTTGATGGAATCCCAAAGAAATCGAGGGAAACCCTCAAATATTATAAGCACCTATAGTATGTCTGAGCTTTTTTTTTTGAGTCTTAAAGTTTTTACGTATGGTAATCATCATATCATGCTGCTGAGCTGATGATGGGAGCCACAGCGTTCCTTAACATTTGAGAGTTAGGCGATAACCCTGATTTGTTGTCAGAAAATATTCTTCAATGGCATTTAGTAAAACTTAATATACACAGAATTAAAATTAATTATTTATTAATCTACCTACATATTTCATTTATATAATTCCAAAATAACAATCTTAGAAGGAACAAATCGGAACACTTTAGCGATAACAATACAAACAGAGTAAATTAATTTAATGTAGAATTGAATGAAAATGTGATTTGTATGAATTGTGAAACTTTTATATTAATATATAAAGTATTAAAATAATTTATATAGTTTTTATAAGCATAATTTAGTAGTTACACTCCAAATAAGAATGTAAAAACCCCGGAATGATTGTTAATGAAAAATAAATTTGGGATTAGGACTAACTACCCTTCCACATGTCCCGTACAAAAGTAAAGATGCCTGGCCGATTTTATTAATCATGGCTAGATCCACATGTAATGTCGCTAAATGAATTATAAAGTATAATTACTCGATAACTAGAAAATGTGATTTCAAATATTCGTTTCATAAAAAAAAAAATAAAGACCGCCTTCAAAAATCTATTAAACAATTGCCTAAACAGACTTTACAAACAACTAATCAGTTGCTTTTGGAGTCGGTTTCAGGTAATGCAAGGCAAAGGAACATCTAATTTAAAAACATGAATATGAAACGTTAAATATTGATTGAAAAAGAGGAAATCTTTAAGAAGACACAGCTGTATCTCATTTATCTTTAGCTGGAACCGACTTTAAAAACAACCAATTAGTTGTTTTGAAGTCTGTTTAAATAATTGCTTATATAGATAATTGAAGGCGATTTTTGTGTTTATTTTAATTTTTAATTAAATTGAAAAAAATAACCTTATTTCGTTGGTAATCGAATTGCACTTAATAAACGTCATATTGCAATCTTTTAACATTATCACTACCGCCCATTATTCTAAATGCTGACTCACCCTGAAAAGAATGGACAATAAAATCAAGGTTTTGCTTTTTTGTGCCCAAAAGTACAAACTATTGAATAGTTAATAAGACTAGTGAAACACTTGGATATTACATGAAATAACCTGATAGCTTCAAACCCGAGGGTATTTTTTTCATGGGCATTTTCAGGTACGATACAATAGCTCTGGCAATATAACTTTTTTTAATGAAATTTTTTAAGTTCATGAAATGAATAATTTTGAATTTCAACTGGGACCTTATTATAAAATAATAAATATAAAATGTGTGCGACTTTGCCCCTTAAATTGTTTATTAACTTTGCTGAGTCAGGTTCTATAAGTAAGGTTTTTAGTGTTAATGTTATTAGACGTGGCTCATTTTTTGAACGATTTTATGTTTCTATTGACATGTGCCAGCGTTTTTTTTTTTGTTTTCGTATATGTTATAACGGTGCAGCTAAAATATCAATTTCTTTAATTTTTTCGCTGGACAATAGATGCTTTTAGTCTACAATTATAAATAGCACGAATAGCCCGCTTCTGCACCATAAGAATTATGTTGATATCGGCTGCATAACCCCATTCTATATGTTTACATAATCCTTAAAAATACCTCAAGAAGCAAATTCTAAATACTGATGGTATCAAAAACGATTGCCGAAAGCTTCGTCAATTTATTCGGCCGTTTCGAAGCCTTTTCCCAACTATCCAGATAGAAGAATAAAAATTCTAAAAGAACACTGTTTTTTAATTCCCCACAGACATGCCACGAATATTATCAAAAGTAAAGTGCCACAGGGTAAAAATATATGTCTTTATGAAAATGTACACAAAACACGTTTTATCTTTTAGGCAGCATTACACGAATTTTCGTATGCTCTTTGTCTAAGTATAGGTTTATATTGAGATCTGTCAAGCTATTGATTATTAGGTACATTCATATTTGCCTAATACGAACGACAATGAAATAGGTAGACATGTTTCTATCGTTAACAGCTACTCTATGAAGACAAATGTCTCACTGTTTATCCCATCATGTAAAAGGATATAATATGTTTTTATGAGTTCTAGGCGTGCGCTCAGTGGGGTTGCAACATCTCGGGAATTATCCGATTTTTCGAAAATATTATAGTTTTTAAGTAACCGGCTCTGTCTATGAGTCTTTCTTACCTTACCGAGGAAACGGTTGCGCGTAAACAAATAGGCATAGACTAAAAATACTAACAATTTATCCGTGTAATCCTACAAACTTGTGCGAAGAGTTTATTGGTTAGTAATCCAATCATAGACAAAAATATATTTGAAACAAAAAGTTACAATCGATGTTTTAATAACTTTATTTTTTTTTAATACAGCCTTACGAAATGTCACTTAAGAAAACTTTTCGATATTCACATAAATTTATGACTGTTTTTAATTAATGTTTAAGAACATAAGCCAAAATTGTTAAATATTTTTTTAGTGTTATGAGATACAGGCCCCACGCTGTGCAAGCACGGTCAGCAGTTATTCGACCGATTTTCAATGATTTTAGAATAAAAACCTCTTTTACAGACATCGTTGGCATTTTAAAATGATCCATTTGCCTTTAACTGTTATTATGTAAAAAAACCATTACGTCACTATTAAACTAACAAAACCAATAAAATAAAAAGCTGGCTTTTTTTATCCAGATTTGAATTCATTAGAATTCAATTGTAACACGTCTGGGGCGTAACTTTAAAGGGCCCAAAAGGGCTCATACCGAGTAAGTTTCGGTATATATTTTGTAAGGCCCCAAGCCAACTTTAATTGAGTTTACCTTATCAATCCGTTATAACGGAAGGAGATAGCGAGTTGTATAACGATGTTGCGAACTCGCCAGGCCGTTCGGGCTATTTCGGACCTATAGGGGCTATTTGGACCGGGCCGGAGGAAAACCTCGCATAATTAAACCGTTTACGGGTTAAAAGTGGCTATGAAGGGTTCTGCGAGATACCACTGTTAATATTTAATGACAATAATAATATAGTTTAATGTTACTTGTATCAATTAGATCAGGGTTTCTTAAAGTGGGGTCCGCGGACCCCTTAAGGGTCCGTAACATGTGTGTCAGGGGTCCGCAGTAGGTCAATGTGTTAACATATTCATTAGGAAATGGTGTACCGATAAAAGTATTTTTATTAAGACTTTGCTTTTTAATTTCTAAAAATATTTTTTGACAGGGGTCCGTGGAGTTGTTTAAATTGTGAAATTGTTGCGTGACTGCAAAAAGTTTAAAAAGCATTGAATTAGATGATTGTGACTGTGATTATTCTGAGGTCAGGCTACGCGCGGCAAAATCTAAAGTCTAAAGAGACTAAGCCAAATTAGTGTTAAATCTTTGTAATAAAATTCATTTTTAACTCCATACGTCGAACAATATATTGAGTGAACAGTTATTCTCGACTGACGTCATGGCATATGTTAAACCTCTAGTCACAGGTGTTAGAACGGTTCTTCGATAACGTTACATCAACTTTGATCACTTACCTTGATCCTTAATTGTACCCTCTGTCGTACATTGTTTATTTATTTAGCTGTTGCTACCGTGTAATGGCGTATTATCATGTAGAAGCGTATAGTCTGATTCCATTCTCGATGCTCGAGGCAAATAAAATCCGTCTAAAGTTGAAATGAATTTTTTTACAAAAAATATCGTTCGTTATAATAAAGGATGTTTTGAATTAAAACATTATTGCAAACAAATAAATGCAAGGAAATCAACATTTTTTTTATTACATTCGATAACGACATACACAAAAAACTAAATTTGTTAAGGCCTTATTAAACGGCGGCAGTGTAAGATGGCCTTTGAAATTAAACACAAAGCATCTTCATTTGAATAGCGATTAGAATAATTCCTTCATTAAAAATCGATTCCACTTGTCTTTGATCAATTTTATTAATAAATCATTACGACATATGAATCTCTGTCTTGATCCTGTATAGCAAGACCAATATACTACTTGATATGTAATCAAACAATATTCCATTGGAACTTTTAAGTTCCAATGGAATATATATTAGAATATATAAATATCATGAATAAACTTTTTAAATATTATATTATCGAATCACATATATTCACATCATAATCGTTACATTAATATATGTGTTTGTGTACTGAACACACTCATCTCGTTAATATTTTAAATGCGCCTATCGTGCATTTCGAGTGGCCTCTGGAATGGACGATTTCATTTTTGTGAAATCGATGGATGAATGGACGATTTTTCGTCGGCAGTAAAAAACCAACTTAGTACAAGCATTCGCCGATTATGGATCTCTCTTGAAACTTCTAGACGCCATACATCGCCACTTAAAATCATTGGGTAAGATTGGGTAAATATGTTGAATAGGGCCCCACGAATCAAACGAGATTCAAAGGAAACGTCGAGTAGAAGTATGCAAACAGTTCCTTGCCCTTTTGAAAAATCATCGTTTTAATGAACGCATGATTACTTGCGATGGAAAATGGATAAACAATATAAATATGGAAAACCCATGGTAAACAAAGCATAACTACCTGAACCCGCCGTGAAGAGAGGTCGATTTGGGCCGAAAGTGTCATTATATGTTTGGTGGAATTGTGAAGGTTTACTGTACTTCGAAATAATACCAGAATCGAACCATCACTACCGTGATATATCGTGAACAGCTGATGCGAATGTATGAGATTTTGTCGCAAAAACATCCGGGTTTGTTAAATCGAAAACGGGTGCTTTTACATCATGACAATGATAGACACACTGAGGAAGTTACGCTGGATAAGATCGATAAATTTGATGGCATTGAATTTCTACCACATCCAGCATTTAGTTCGGACCTTGCGTCATCTGCCTACTATTCACATCCTTAACGTAATTCTTTCGTGGAAAAATTTTTCATTGTCCAAAGAAGATATTGAAAATGTAGTGCGGAAATTCTTTACATCTAACCCCAAGCAATGGTTTTACCAAGGTCTCGGAATGCTTGCTAAAAGTTAAGTTAAAACTCAAAGTTCATCAAAAATCAGCTATAACCTAAGTCAAAGAGCCAAGGAAACAAGAATAAAAAATGTCTTCAAATTTGTTCGTGTCCTTTAATTCTTTGCGGTACAGATGTGGTGTTAGTGATTTTAACTTTAATTTTATAAAAAAAATAATTTTAAGACTACTGTAACCGAATCTGCCGAAATTTCGCATTTTCAATTACTAGGAGGTGTGACGTGGCCACTGTGTAATGACAGTCATAAAAATCTTATAAAACTTTATTAAAATGAAACCGATAAATATATATACATATATCGATAGATGTATAACAGATAGATATATCTATCCGAAGCTACTACCTACTACATTAATATCCATGATGGTCATTGAAATAACTCTTCCCCTCTCGGTAGCATAGTGGCACTTTGCATATTTTACAGCTTCATACAGTGCGCACGACGTCTTCTTTAGCACTGCACGTACTACATCGCCTTGAAGTACCACGCACCGGCTGATGTTCAGCTACACCATGTTATATGGAGGGCGGCACCGTAGGCTTGTGCTTTTATACTAATGAAGAGGGTAATACAGGCTTGCTTCAATTTCCTGAAAGTCGTCTTTTTCTGTTTAGACTTGCAGGCGCTAGCATATCCTGATATACTTGTATTCCGAAATCTTTTAGGCATAGTTTACCTAGGTAACAATATGGATCTGCCTGAAGCTCCTTGTATATAATTAATGAGCTTACAACTGAACAATCTAAAAAGTGAAAAAATATTCTATGCCACCATTTCTTGGTTTTGCGGTTGATAGCATAGCCGCCTTTCATTTGATCAAACTTATTTACAAAATTCATGTTTTCACTGTACTCCATGAGAACGAGGGGACGAGGTACCAGGACACGCTCCCCATTCTCCTCTACCTTTGGGACTTCAACAGCTTGTCGCGGTTCATGATAATTGAAGAGAAGCAAAACACATCGCTTATCTTGCCATTTACAGAACGATACCATCTCATTATTGCTTACTCTGTAATCATATTCTGCACAAGTCAGATCGTTGTGTTTCAAGATGGGAAATTATTTTCAGTTACCCTTTACTATTCCATACGCATATACAGATTTCTGGCGCAAGTCAACCAGTAGCTGGTAACTATTGAAAAAGTTATCGAAATAAACTCTATGGTTTTTCCCTCCAATCCTTCACATAACTTTCTGACGACTTTTCTACTTAAATCTTTCTCTACGCTTTTTCCAACCTTGCCAGTGTAAATTTCAAATTCTAAAAATCCATTCGAAGCACATTTTGTCCACACCTTATATCCTCGTTTTATCGGTTCTTAGAGCATGTACTGTTTGAGAGAGCTTCTTGTCTTAAATTTTATCATAAACTCATCAATTGCAATTGTTCCTGTATCTGAATATAGCAGTTCTTTTTAAAAGCTTCCCGTTCCTATGTATGGTCGAACCTCGAATTACTTGTCATAACAGGTATGGGTCATTTCATGAAGGCATCAATATATTGTTATTGAGATGTAAATTACCCAAAACCCATGAGAATCGCGTAAGTGTCATGAACGATGAAACGTAGTCATCTCGCAAGTCTGGTGAGAAGGACCAATAATCTCTAGAGCTTGGACCCTATTAATTCCCATTACTAAATTTAGAGCAATAAAAACCGACACATCTTCTGCGGTGATTGCTTGAATTGACCACCTTTTTGTTGAGCATATAAGGTAGTATGAAAGGTTATGTATTCCAAAAGTTCATCTGTCCAAAACATTTTAAAAATAATAAAAGAAGTCAATTCTTGACGTGCTGCTATACTAGAATATGATCAGGTAAGATAACTGAAGGCGTGCAATCATCAGGTGCTAGTATTTTGTAAGTTTTTTTTCCATTTACGAGGACTTAGCTTTGTAGTATACCGCGGTGCAGGTGATGGAGCAACCTGCAGTTGAATAGCCGATGATGGAGTAACAGATGAGCGAACAGCAGGTAACGGAGGAGCCTGAGACAATCCATTAGTATGCCTACTCAAACAAGCGGAAATAGTATCACCCTCTTTTTCATACTCATCATCAGAAGGTTCATAATTCTGAACTCACGAGTCTTCAAAAAAAGTATCCACACCTTCAATATTTTCAGGAATGTCTTCCGAATCTGAAGCATCACCACCTCCATAACTGTCGGTGTGACAGAGTATGTTATCATACCGAGGAAGAGTTTAAATTTATCGATCAATTATATTTTTCTTTGACATGCTCTAAAACAAAAAGTAAAAAATAAGATTATTGAGCAAAAAAGTTACATGTCGAACGGTGGTTACCAGTGACAGTTTGTTGGTATGTACAAAGAAATCAGCATAAAACAATTTGATTTTTAATTCGAATACATAGAAGTACGTTACTAAAGTAATAAATAACGATTTATAGAATAAGCCAAAAGTTCACTTACCAATCAAAACAAAACAAGGAGCGCTTTCTAATCGACGAAAACTAGTATTTTGATTTTATTTTTTTTAGTTCATAGAAAGCTCGCGGCGCTAATTATTATTTCTTTCTGACACATTTGTTTTGGCATAATTCATCTTAATACACAATGTTCGCAATAGATGGCACTAGTCGTGAAGACAGGCTCGCATATAAGTGGTTACGAAAAATAAAATCTTAAAGAAATATTGCACAGTACATGCCTGGTGTATGTTTTTGCAAAAAAATATATATAGTATTACGAGTATTAAGTGGGATATTTTTTTATTCATTTCAAGGGCAATTTTTCACTTATTCAGAATTAGAGTAGAAGCGATAGTAGAAACGGGGTAAGGATTCAAGAGCGAGTCCAGCCTTCAAGTCAGGACTGGCTCTGATTCGATTATAATAGTAAGGCAAAGAGCCAGCCCAGAGGGAGGGGGTCATGACCCTTATGACCCCCATCTTGATCCGCCACTGTAAGGACAGACAGAGATAGCGAGCGAGAATAGGACGGAATCAATATTAAAAAAAAACTATGTCCGAGTGAACGATACCGCGGTCAAAAACTAGAAAGTAATTACTTCTTATTTTCTATGACAATTCTGTATCAGTTAGCAGGGGCGTAGCTACCGCCGTATCTGCCGTATCAATTATACGGGGCCCCTAGACCACGGGGCCCCTAACGTGTGTAAGCAAAAATTAACAAGAACTACCTGAATTTTTTATTTCACAAATGACAAAAGACAAAAAACAATTTCTTTTTCCCGCGTAAAGTGTGCGTTCAAAAGTTGGCAGCATTCTCTAACAGAAATCATGAACTAAGAAAGCACGTTGAAGTGATAAGGTTGAAGTTTGAACCTTTGGCAATAAATGAAAGCGTATTATGATCAATTTGACAGTGAGAGAAATAAAATGGATAATAATGTAATCCGCCGCACATAAATAAATCGGTTGCTATGGCAATGATGAAGATGGCGTACAAAGCCCTTAGTACTTAATGTATGAATAAAATATTAAGGTCATAACTTATTTTTTAATTAAGTTTTTCAATTTTAATGGTTATTTTGT
This sequence comes from Eumeta japonica, assembly GCA_005406025.1. Lineage (NCBI taxonomy): Eukaryota > Metazoa > Arthropoda > Insecta > Lepidoptera > Psychidae > Eumeta > Eumeta japonica. The sequence goes on along the minus strand of BGZK01000822.1, from coordinate 191,461 downwards.
TATCCGGAGCATAGACGAATCAAAATCCAAAACTCGCTCTAACTGCTCTCGAGTTATAAATGATATAACTAACACTACTTTCTTTTATATATATATAGATTTGAATTGTTTGTAAAAATTTTGGAAGAAGTGACAGATGGATAATTATGATGAATAAATATTTCATTTAATTCTATGCATTTTTTTTTCTTTTGTGAGAAATCTTTACTCTTCCTAAGGGCCCCCAAACAATTTTTTATACGGGGCCCCGTCAAGGCACGCTACGCTTCTGTCAGTTAGGCAACATACTCATATTACGGGTCCCATATTTTTTAATTAAATATTTTACCCCTTCCAATCCCTCGGTGATCAACCATAATATATGCCAACCCCCTTATCCCTCTAATTTTCACGTAGTAATTTATAAACATGGTTTTATATCATTTTTGCAAACAAAAAGTTGATATAATCAAAGAGGAAAAGAACTTATGTAAAAACATATTGTAACAGGAACTTACGTTTTACTACAAACAGAATACTGTATGAGTACACTACTGATGACCGAGTACAAGAATTGTTTTGGATCAGTCGGCGTCCCGGCACATGTGCGTTAGTGTTTGCCACCCGCAAGTTTAAAAAGCGCTGAACACTGCGCGCCATAGTTTAAATACAGCTCCAAAAAGCACGATTTCTTTGACTAAGTGACTGAAGCCTTAAACCGGGGGCTTGAGGCTTCATCCTGTCCTGTGACCAAGCGTGGTATTGTTAATACCTCCCTCCGCCCCTAAACGGGTCACATATTATGGGTATGTTCCGTTACATGGAGAATATTCAGTACCTGCAGCTGCGGACCGATCTGTAATTTCTGAGGGAGCACTTAACTGTCAAATGCCAGAAACCAAATAAAACACCACAAAAATACGATCCGTTTTTTTTAATGTAAGTGTATTAGCAACGTTGGTACATGAGATTACTGATTAATACTGGCGTGGAATACCGATTAACACGACCGATTTACATCGCACCTATAACCATTCACGACAGGTCGAGTGTCTTGTTAAAAATAACCGTATTAACATAACATGCGGAATTACAGTGCACCACACCTCTACTGTAAATATAGCCTACGCACACTCATGAATCCGATAACCGATCCAACCAATCGCACCCTTCCATGAATTTCTACAATACAAAATGTGAGCATTCGAGTTAGGAGGTACTTAATAATTATATTACAATTACTTTGCTAATATTAGACTTCATTAAATCCATCTGAAAAAAAAAAACAGAAAAACTATAGATTGATTGATAACATGTAGATTGTTGACAATTAGACTCGAAATGGAGCGCCGAAGGTTAGTAATCTAGGTTTACAGAATACCTACCGTTCGATAAATTATAGTATTTTCATTTTACCCAACGTATTTGAATTATACTTGTTCTTTTGACATTATTTTTATAACGCGAAAGTGGTAAATATCGAAAAATTAATGGAAGCCACATCAAACAAAATACTACAAGGGCAACCTGGACATTGCTTTACAATACTATAGCCTAGACTATATATAGGTCACCCATCAAAATAAATTTAAATATGACAACTTCACTAATATTAACAGCCTTCCCTATCCCAAAATCAACATACAAATATTTTCTATAAAACTATCTAATCAAAAATACTTTTTGATGATGATAATAATATAAACATTTTGAAAATGCTTAAAACTCAAGAAATAATTTTCATGAAAAAAAAATTTTAAGTTAAACGAAAATCAAATTAACGCAATATTAAAAAAAAATCAGTACAACCATTGACGAAACTGAAAATAAAAACACAAAATAAAAAATCATTCATTTAATCACCTGCATACAATTACCCCCGTCATATATTTTTACACAAAAAAAAAACTTTTTAATAACTCTAAATACTCTGTGAGAGAAGACGGTTACACTAGATGTATTTATAATTAATAATAATATCATTTATGTCGTAGCGACGATAGCTCCGCTAATTTAAATAAATCTTAAGACATTTAAACAATAGAATACACCCCCTTCGACCCCCGTCCCTCCCCCAAGTATTCTCGGACTGTATGTACTTAAAGCAGTTATCAGTCAATGTCTGGTGAGATGTACAAAAACGGGATTTTATTAAAATATGTATCAATGCGGCAGCTCTAATCTTCTATTGGTCTATGGATAAACATCTCTATATAAGCACAGGTACAGACCTAAACGAAATCTTTGTAGTGGTATTTACTGCTTCAAAATTACTTATGTGAATTTGTATACAAAATACTCCTGTCAATGTACAATAATACTGTAGGAACGATCATTATTTTATTGCCGCGATATTATAAAATTAATAATATTTACGAAATAAACTGTTATTTTATTCAAAATAATTTTCTTATAAAAATTCCATAACACAAATATACAAAATTAAGCAAAATAATATATGAAAAAAATACTTTAATACAAAATCTAGTAATAAAAAATATAATGCAATTAACTAAATATGTTATAATTTTAACAAATAAACTGTCGCATTTCAAAACTCCTTCAATTAAATAATATTTCAATTCACACAATCTAATTATAATATTCCTATTGTGCGCTAAATTAAAAAAAAAAAAAGCTAGGAGGCATGTGCTGAAACTAATGACTCCTCTAAATTTTATGCACACGCCTATAAAATCACTATTTTCTTGTATGATCAAAATTAATCAATGGCAATATTTCAATATTTTATCATTGATCGCTTACATCTTACATAAAAAAGAATACCTTAAAATTACATCATACAAACGAATACGGTCCGGCAAGTAATGTTGTTTGTGTAAAAACGTCTTACATTAATTAAAAATTTATCGTAGAAAAACACTTACATACACATCGGCTACTAAATGAAAATACAATGTTAAAGCACTGGCTGAGGGTAGTTTTGTACCAGGTTATTCAGTCGTTTGCTTTCGATCGGTGAAACTCTGATAAAAGACCCTGTCTTAAAAAACCTTTCAATCAATCAATAGCTGGAACCTAATTGGATGCTTCATAAGCAACGATTTCATTTGGAAAATCTATATTTTTTCTTGATAGTAAAAAATGTGGTCCTTCGAGCCGGACATTTGCAATATTATGAAACGCTGGCTTTTTATAAAACGATTCAAATAAACTCTCCACGTCAAAACTAAAATAGTTTCTAACATACCTCACCTATTCGCAATACTAAATATAATTTCAATAAAATTAGTTACATCAAAAGGAATAAATAGTTACACTAAATTAGTATCCCATCAAAATTTCAACTTTGCGGAGGGAAACAATCTATATATACCTTTCTTCTACTAAACTTCTTTTCACTGTGAAGTTTACATAATTTTCTCCATGGTTTTATCTTAAAATCGGTGTATGCCTCGACTTGCAAATCATTTCATCACCAATGGCCTACTCAAAAATCATGGTGATTTCTTTCAGAGCCCAAATTTTTCACTACAAATCATGTTTTAAAACTTAAAATGCAAACATTATTAATGTCACTTAATTCTAAATTTCACTAAAAGACGGATATTCGATTAAGGTAGTTTCTGATACTATTCCAGAAAACCTGTACGTCGCACTTCCAGATCCTTCTAGTGCATTATCAGAACGAGAGAACAATAGACACCTATTTTACAATTAGACTTAACAAGATGCATTTGGAATGGATACAAATATTACAAAAATCCTATACTCATAAATGTTTTCCAACTATTTAAATATTCTACTGTATTGAGTGATACAGGATTAACGTAAATTGTGTAAAACTTTACGTTTACTTTATTCAAGTGTTGCCACCTGCTAAAATTAAATAAATGCTTAAAATAATCATAAAAGACATTCCTCTTCATGCTGTGGCAACACATGATAGGTTACACGCATTATGGTTCTAATTAGACATACATGCGTGCTAGTTATGTTACATTAACAATACATAGAAATTATTTACACGGGAAATTGACGTGGTTAAGTAATTTCATATTCGAATTCGGTAATTACAAAATAACTTCAATTAGCGAATGTGGCATAAATAGGATGTAATTTAACAGTAAGTTTATTATACTTATATTTTTAGCTAAGAGATTTTAAAGTAAATAAAAGAAAAAACAGGATTTACTGTAACAGCCTTCAATAAGACAAAAACTATTTTTTATCATTATGCGCTGACAGTATATTTGGTAAACGTCCATATTGTATATTTTAGTTACCAAACCTGAAAACAAACGATCAAAAGGCCACATTCGAAGATACTAAATGAAGCTCATACACTACACTTTTTAAGATCAGAAAACAAAAAAAAACTAACTTATTGATATCATGTAAAATTTGGACTTGCAACTTTAATGCTGAACAAATATGAAATTTTAATTATTGAATTCACGCTTTGAAGATACATTTGTATGTATTTATTATATTTCGTTTCGGCCAATCCCATGCACTACTTTTTAATGTATATCTTTTTGTAAAGATATACATTTAGTTTATATAATTTATTGATTTCATATTTTTATCACACAAAGCTGAGATACAGTTTATGACAATGTAAAATAATTCTATTACAAAACTACTTACAATCTAAACATGGATATAAAACAACAGCCATCAATTGTACTCTAAATAAATACTTTTATTACAGAATCAACTTCTACATATAGTGCATCAATTGCATTATTGCTTAAAAACGTCATCTTAAACATTGATCTACTCATCCGAATAACGAAAACGCAATGAAAGAAATCATCGCCGAATGAACTGTATAAATCGTCTCTCTAAATAAGAATTCATTGGCGGCAAAAAAAAAAAACGAAAAACAGTCAAGACGATGATTGGCCGAAACGTTTTACATTATCCCCTCCACTTTATGGCCGCGTGCGGGGCCCGCCAATGACGAGCGGCGTTAACGACCGCTGGGCGGGAGCGGCATTTGCGCTTGCACGCCCTGCAGGTTCATGGGCCGGCCGTTGGGGTTGCCGACGCCGAGGCCGTCTTGATAACTGTTCACGTCCATCGTGGGTATGTCATCGTTCTATCAGAAAAAAACAGAATGCGTTACACATTTTATACAGTTAAATTTTTATAAATCATACATATTCTCTAAAACAATAGAACACAAAAATTGTAAATTTCTTTTTACGTTTTTTTCACTAAATATTAAACAACATTAAACAGAAAGAGAATATAATCATTTATATGTCAAAGGGAATCTTCATTTCACTTTTAAAACTGTACCCAAGTAGTTGCAACCAGTATCAGCCTCGTACCCGCCCACTAGAAATATAATGAACATCATAAGAATGTTTAGGTATTGATTCTGTATATTAGCAAATCCCAAAGTATATTTAATCGTCACGTCGATATATAAGTTTCAGTAAAAATATACACATATAACATTGTTAATATTAGTACATAGTTATCTGTTAGAAAATGATACAGCATTAATCTGCAATAGCATAGCCAATGAGTGAAATATATAATGTCCTACTTCTAATTTAATCCTCACATCGCTCCCTTTTCGACGTACATTAAAACGCCCGTCATTAATGCAAAAACGTACCGTTTGGTATACGCTAAAATTATTGAACTGGCGTATGTGGCTCAATTTCAATTTGGAATGAGACGCGCCCCCCGGAAAAATTCAATTTCAAAAAAATGTTATTGAGAAATCGCGGCGACTCCTTCGAGTGACAATGAGATGGTCGCGCTGTCCACTCAGGTACAGGACGACGTACGAGACTCTGCCGCTCTGAATTTCCCGCGAATGATGCAATGCGCACGTATAACGCTCCCCGATCCTTCCTTCTTCTCCCACGCTAACCTATTCTACGCAATTGCGACGTTTTCATAACTATCTTCACAGCGGCAGAGTTTCGACAGTAATGTCTACATTACTGTTTTCAAATTATTTTTTCCTTTGGGAAGAAAGTATTCATCTACATCGATAACCTTACGCCTTTTCGAGTATCTAATTATGAGTTGAAACAATATTATTAATAAGGCAGATAAGACATTATCAATAATACTAACTGTATGAAAACTACAATAAGTTATTTTAGAAAAATTCCAAAACATTACCATTTATTTAAATAGTCTAATTTAATATAAAATACAATAGATATCCTAGGACTCTCCATTTCCTGTGACAATAATTAAGCTTTGATTAATTCCAAAATTTCAATTTAAATGGGGCAAATTGAATAGCAAAAGAAAATTGAGTCCAGTGTTTTCTAGCATCACTTAATAATATGTTTGAAATTATTATGCAAAACGAAACAAATGTAATCTATAATTATTATTATTTATTGGTTTCGGGACAGCTCTTGCAACCTCCCAATTTGCTGTCTTATATTTAAGAAAAATTTTTCCATGAGGTGAATCAGCTATATTTGTCAATTGATCAGTCTAAATAATAATATGTAACTTCCTTTAGAAACATTATTATTACAGGTTTTTATTACAATATTGTTTTAAATTTCTAAAATTAGAGTTTTGAAACTATTATGTTTGTATATTTATATTGACAAACTATAATACACTTTCCATAATTGTTTAATACTCAAACTGAAAAACAGAAAAATTTTTGAACATACATCAACCCAAGACAATGATAGCTTACAAAATAAAAATACACTAGCAGCGGTAAACGGGATTAAAGGTCCTCTTCCACGGTCTCTTTTCTCACTTTTCATGAAAAGTCACTTTAAAAATGAAATTAAAACTAATATGTAAAAGTATTTTTTTATTAGATCTTTAAAATCTACACTATATGAACAAACCCTTACAGAAAGCGCGCATGATAACTTAAATATAGTAACTGTTTTATTTTGATTCCTTTCTCTATGTGAAATTAGACTTATATGCACACAGAAGCGATACTAGTGCTTTTTTTTATTATTAAAATCTTGTCGCATTTATCAGACAGATTAGGTTTCGAAAAAACAGCCAGTGTGTCTGTTTTAATCTTCTCTTTTAGGATACTTTGAAGGATATTGAAAAAAAAATATTAGGTGCATCCATTACCATTATGCTAGAAAAATGTATTTCATTCAATTTTCTAGAAAAACAAGTGCAATTACCAATGAATACGCATGTTCTGAATAAGCACCAAAAGCTTTGATGAACTGTCCAATTATCCAGAATTGTTATATGACAACTGTACGCTTTCTACTTCGTCAATGAACGTAATTCTCAACGTACGCGAAACGTACACTCTCAACAGTCGGCCGACCGCCGGCGTGGTGGACCAATTTTTTTTGTAATGCGTACATCAATATAAAAAGTAGCTCATGTACACCGACCCTTACACGATGATCTGACTCCCGATCCATAAATCGTTCGCTCGACGAGAGTGGTGGGGGGGGGGGCATACTCACGTCGCGGTGCCTGCGTATCGTGCGGTCCTCGTAGCGCGTGCCGCCGGTGGAGGCCATGGGCCGGCTAAGCGTGCTGTTGGCGTTACTGGGCGAGTGCGGGGCGCCGCTGACTGCGCTCGACGGCGTGCCTTGCCCTATACGTCCGGGGTTATTTGTCTTCTTATTTGTATTAAGCATTTATATTGTTTAAATAGATATATTTGCACATATACTGACAGCTTAAAAACCGGAAACGTTTCATATCATTTTAACTATATAAATAAATATCGCGAGATATAACAAATGTGTATTAGAGCAAGCTTGTGTTGAGGCAAATCTAAGTCGAATTTATGTTTGCTCAATATGAAATGTTGGATTGTAAGAATAAATTCCAAATTCATGAGCTCTAAAAAGCAAACATTTTTTTTAAATATTAAAGCGAGGTACTCGCGTAAAAAAAAACAATATTAATTTTGAGACACTTTTTAACACTATAATTAAAGCATTATTTTTATGATGAATTTAATATATAAATATTTTCTCAAGCATCCGCGTCTCCATTGCTTTACAGTCGAAATATCAAACTTGTCTTCGTTTCCTGATTATTGGTAGCTTTCCATTTCAGATTAAATACTATGAATAATTAACAGATGAATAAGAAAATGACTAGTAATAAGTATTGATTATATCTATTAATAAAAGGCAAAAAATATTCAGACCATCTGTGTTTTGTTAAAATGCAGCAAAGCTTATTTACATTCAGTTCAGCCAATAGTGAAGTGGGAATTAATTATACATAGAGGTTGTGCTATATTAAATTAGCATGTTAAAAGTTATTGATTATCGATCGGCATTTTTATTGTGTTTCGTAAGTATTAAGTTATTAGTTTTAGGATAAAGAAATTACATATTTACAAATATACAATTGAAAAACAAATAAGTTTGAATGTATATTTGTCCATATTTGTAAAAAAAATACATCAAATATAGATGCAGGTAATACTAATTTATTTACATAGACGAATGGAACTAAAATAGTTTTTTTTTTGGTTTTTTGAGATTATTTCTAAAATTCTCAAAAACAACAAGCTTGTACACAAAAATAATAAATTTTTCCATGTATGTACAGAAAATATCTCAAATAGAAATAATCCCCAATACGAACAGAATGCGAGACACATTCTGTTGTAATGACATATTACCAAGAAACGTGGACTTTCTAAATGAATAACCCTAATCATTTGAAGCTGTAATCTAATTAAAGGTATTCAAGAAATTGCTATATCAGTCTGATATACCGTGTACTACTAACCACTGCTGTTGGCCGAGGAGGCCCGCGGCTGGGCGGTGCGCGCGGGAGTCAGGAAGTCAGCCTCGCGCCAGCCGTGTTTACGGTATACCTCTCGTAGTTCAGCGTGGGACCACATCGTCATTAGAACTTGACCTGTAAACAGTGAGTGCACAATGATCTAAGCGCGCAACATAAACTAGCACTTTATAAATAAACTAATTTTTTGGCAAATCTTTATTCTATAAAATATCGAGGATTCTAGGAAATTTTAATTAATTCGATAAACTCATATAATAAAGTGCAATGAGATTCTAGTAGTATTTGGCTATCTTTTTCGCTAATAATGTCTTTTTAATAATAATTATATGAATGGTGTAAGCACGCAAAAACAAAATACACTCATTTTCATAAATTATACATAGCATAAGCACGCAAGAACAAAATACACTAATTTTCATAAATTATACATACCCGCTCCTTCAACTTAATGGTGAAAGAAGCATGTGACCACTTTTTAAATTATACCTCACTCCATAAAAAGTTCCGTACAAAATTCAACCTCCTTCAACTCCGATAAAAAACAAATCATGCACACATACACACGTGCAAGTAATAAAAACGAATGAACATGGTTATTAAAGGATTAAAAAAAATAAAGATTGATCGTTTACAGTCATCATATGGTGTGTGGAAATAACATAGGACTTATTATTTCTGCAATGGCATGTTCTGTCCATTTACTAATTTTCATCAACATTAATCAAACCTTACTTAAGTCATAATAAAATATACAGACACAGGCAGTAGCTTACCATTTGCGCAATTACATATTCTTACTGTATACCAGTTTTCATTACAATCGGTCAAACCATTCTCAAGTCGTAAAAAAGACATATAGGCAAATAAACAGACAGACAGACAGACAGACAGACATACAGTAGCCTTTCATGTGCGCAATCACATGTTCTTACAGTGTATTAATTTTCATCACCATCGGTTAATCTTTTCTTGAGTTATAAAAGGACATATAGAAAGACAAACAGAATTTAAAAAATGGTAGAATTGGGGTCATTTAGTCTTAAAACGAATATCTATCACCAGATTTTTCATAAAAATTAAATGTACAGACAAACACTACATTTATATTGTAATATAAATTGGAACAAATATTAGCCAATATTGATTTGAGCCTAAATACAGACAAAAGAACAAAAACTATCATCCTCCATTTTCAAATCAAGGGTGATAAGGGTATGGTTTCTCACCTGCGAATTTAAGTACTCGCGGCGTGTGCCTGTGCCGCTGCTTTGTCAGGTTCAATAGCCTCTCGACGCCTCCAGCCTCTAGCAATGACCTTGAGAATTCTCCACTTTTTTTTATCACTTCATTGAGTGTCGCTAAGACAGCAGCTATAGTATCATCTGATGTGCCCTGAACAAATATTTTCACCTAATGAATAATTGGTCTACTATATAGATATAAAAATATGTTCTTAAATTCGCTCTACTTATTTTAACACATGAAAAAATATTACAGATTTAAAATTACAAATAATTATGATAAGTTGCAAAAACTAAGCATCATTGCTGCCAACTCAGCATATGAGCACCAATAAACCAGTGCCATTTTGTCATATCTGAGACCTCCTCTTACATATAAATAAATGAATAATTATATCATTTACAAAATGTATTTATAATGGATTAGGTTCATATTAAAAATGAAAACACATAGATTTAACTTTAAATTTCCATATAAAAATATTAATATTATCAACAAGCCAATATGTCACACAGTTTATTACTTGTTAATACAAATTTCATTTACTCATGAATTGATTCTAAATGTATATTATATAGGTTTCATTTTCTTTTACAATTGTCATAATATCTACGTACGTATCTCACCTGATCATGTTGCGCGTTCCCGCTGGGCAGTTTCTGTACTAAATCGCGCATCGCGTACTTTCCAATTAATTCCTTGTTGCGCTGATCTATGGCAAGGTTGCGCAGAGCTGTAGCCACAGCGCACACCACCCGATCTACTTCCATGCGCAATAATTCAACGAGAATGGGGAGACCTGTTGATATAGATTTTTATACTTATGATTTTTAAACTTTTTTAGTGTTGAAATCTGTTTAGTAAATAATTATTTTAAACAATTGTTATCTTCAGGAATTCCCTTTTCCTTTTGACTAAAACAAAATTATATAATACGCTATTTGTTAAATCAATACAATATAAAGAAGGTTAAATGTTACCCACCCCAAAGGCGTTATTTACTAAGATCACCCTGTTGTATGAGACAAAGCTCGAGTCCAATTAAATTTAATTAAATAAATTTAAATAGATTAAAACAAGACAGATCATTCCCTTGACGTTTATAACTTATCCAAAAACCTGCCAATTGTGTACTAAACATCATTATTTTATTTTATATGTAATTTTCTAAGCTATAATTATCTTGTCATATACATCATTAAAGATTTTAAAATTGATTTATAAATATATGTAATAACAAATAAAAACTTGTTTCCTTGATGCAGTACAATTAGTAATAATATAGAAATACTTTTAAATATTTTAATCAAATTAAATTAACAATTATATATTTCTTGGTACATAACTCCCTTAAATATTGCAGATGTAAAGACCAAAACATTATATACTTCTATATGACATTTAAAATGTTAAACCACTTACAATACTCTGGAGAGTACTCTATGTCTTAAGGCACAATAACAAATTTTATTCATAATTTTACTAAAGTATGGATAAAAAATTAATTAAAAATTGTTAGTGAGTTTCAAAATAGTGTTAATTTCGTTTTATCATAGTAATGATAAAACAAAAATACAATAATATAACAATGTGACTTTCGTTATAATATTTATTTTAATCTAATCCTCGAGTTCAAATACTATATTAATGTTTCTCTATTATAGTAAAACATCAAATGAAATTTAACAAAAAATGGTCTTATGCCAATTGCTTCTACTTTTATATTATTTCTTTAAAAAATAACATTTTCATGCATTAACATTAGGTTTGTATTAGAAAAGATTACTAAGACATCGAACAGCAAGTTGATAATATCCTGTTTGAGGGCATCAGTTTTAAAATGAGCCCGGTAGCGCAACATATTCAGAAATTTTTTCCAAATATTCAAACAACATACAAATGTATACTAACACATTTTAGATCACTATATTTAAATTACCTTTTTCTTTACGCACAGCCGCTCGTATGTCTATTGATGGTTGCCAGTAGCAAGCTGCTAAATTTTGCAATGCTCCAGCAGCCGCTTCCAGGGTTTCAGGATTGGAGCAGGTTTGAAGTAATGCCATGTACAATGGTACTACCTGTTAATTGATGGAAACCATGTGACTTTGAATGACATAAACATTACATTTTCTTTCTCAGTATAATGGGCGTAGATGTCTATGCAAAACACAAATTGTTCTAAAGAAGGAATAAATTAGAACCATTTATATTACAACAATCTAACCCAACCATAGAGCGCAATGCGATAATCGCGTGAGTCAATAGATCGGTGACGATTGTATGCACGGCACGGTTGCGACTATGTCGGAAGGACGTAGGTTACGTGTCAAAGGGAGAACCAGAAGGAATGAGGGACGCCGGCGCAGGCGACCTTAAGCGAGAGGTTCTACCCGGATTATGTACTAAACCGAGGACTAATTACGAGTCTTACGTCTATTATTTATGTACCCTTGCCTCATTTACCAGACATTATTTGGACCACGTCATTATTTTATGAAAAACAAAGTTATGCATATTTTTTAAATACTATTTATCTAATTGTTTCTATTTAGAAAGTTTTCATCCTTATATAGAATTTTTAAGGGACAAACGAGCATACGAGTCACTAGAGAGTAGATGGTCACTGCTGCCCATGGACACTTGCAACCCCAGTGGCTCCCTAGTCTCTACAAGGCTATCTTTCATTCATTATGTTACAAGAAAAGGACAATCCTATAGAGAGACTCTTCTCTAGAGCATCATGCTAGACTCGATGGGGTGTCACCAATGCGTTACTGGCCTTTTAACAAGATGTGTGCTTTCGAACATTTTGATTCAAATGCATTTATTAAGAATTCAATGCAAACTTGCTTAAGTGTGCATCTATTTAATATGGTACCAATTTGATTTGTAAAATATTTACTATGTTTTTCCTGTCTTCCCATCACTTACGTTCAAGCTATAGATTTCATTCATCAATTTACTTTCATTAATTCTTTCCATATAGTTAAATCCTCAAAGATATATAGCTCTTTCTATTCTAATCACATAAAATTTGTTATATCACATACTATAAAGACTTAGTCGCATATAGTGTCTCAAACTAAAAAGTCAGTTTGCTCTAGTGACTGAACTTTGTAACCTCAATGTAGGTCAATTATGCTAACTTAAAACGATCGAGTCTGTATCGTCGTGGCATAAAAATTACGTCAGGATGAGAAGCCTTGCCACCATGCGCTTGCGCGCGTCTTTTGGCTGACGTAGTTTTTACATCACGAAATAGGCTAGAACGTTTTACGTTACATAATTGAGCCGCTGTTGAGCTGTTCTAAGAATCTCCATGTATCAGAATTTTGTCTGGTGAATGATATATGACATTTCTGATATCTAATAGATGTAAATTTCAAATTATAAAATAAGGTTACAATTGATTGTAAATTTTGAAAAATTCCAAGTAAAATATATCACAATGTAGGTTTTTTTCCATGAATTTCTTATTTTTTTTTTAACAAGTCTAAAATTAAAACAATACTAGATGTCATAGAATATTATTTATATATTACTAATAAACGGGAAATTTAGGACAACTCTTGCCATTTCGCCCCGAAGCAGTAGTAGTAAGAATATATGATGCAGAGCTAGGGCAACTGTTCCTCTTTTGGTTCAACAATGCATTGACAGTAAAAAAAATATAAACACATTACAGGTAATTCAATTATCTCACAAATTTTAATTCTACTATATTTGAAATAAAAACGTGATAGCTTCTGAAAAGAAATGCATTTTGCCCTTTCAGAATGAATGATGTAAAATTTTCGAAAAAAACAAAAAGTAGCTTAAACGCGTATTTCCATGCTCACATAATATATTGGCATTTTCATTGATTTTCATAAATTTGGATTATATTATTTCGTGCAGCATGGCTGTAGATAAACGCACCTCAGGTGACCACAGCATCTCAGTCCCTTTAGGTACTGAATATCCAAGTTGGGAACCAGGCGGCGGATCTCCAGGCAGTGGTTGACTCTCGCCGTCACCCTTTCCCAGTGGACTAGTAGAATTTGAAGAAGTACCTTCCTTTTTCTTCTTACTACCACCGAAGCATCCTAGGTTTTCACCTGAAGACAAAATTTAATCATTTTGAGATCGAATGAAATGCACAATCAATATATTTAAAAAAATGGCCATACAGGGAAATTGAAATATAATAAAGTCACTTAATGACTTGGAGTACACATGTTGAGCATATAAAGTAAGAAATAGTCATTGAAATGGTAAAAATAAATACTTTATGTATTTCCATTTTATATATTTCTGAGCCACATAAGCAATCAGATTAAATTATGTTTCTAAAAATTTAAACTGATGTGAAAAATCCATTCTAACTCAACATAGGAACAATACATATAGTGCAATAAGAACAATATATAATAAAATAATGCTCTTTAACATTATTTACCTTTCGAAGCGCTGGCCTGTATCCTAGCCTGCCCCGACGACTGTGTGGGCGGCGCCCTCGTATCATATAACGGATCTTCAATTTCCTGACACCTGAAAACATATTATTAATGTTTTAATGTCAGTTACTTTTAAATTAAAAAAAATTGGAGTTTTTCAATTTATCAATGCCATGTACTTTGAGAAGTTTAGAAATCGCATATAATACATAATAAAATGCCATATCATATTTTTATTGTATCATTCCATCTCTCAATTTTTTTAGAAAATGTAGTATCCTAATTACTACAAAACAAACAATTACAATCTTTACAGAACTTATATTTTCAAAATAATGGTGTACCGCCATATTTTGCTAAATTTCAACATTTTATTTCAACACAGCATGGAGCAACGGGTAGGATGTCGTGGCTCAGGTATGTTGCCACTTTTACGCCATCTCATGATTCGAAATTTATTTTTGGAGTGTAAAATTAAATGACCAGTGTTGTCAGGTTTTACGAGTCATACCATTACAACAGAAGGTATAATCTGTAGTATAACCTTTTCACTGAAGTGAAGTATTATTCCACAATATTATTCAGATTGTCCTGGTGTTCACATGTTAAATTCTCCACACTGACCCAGTGAGGATTGAGAACTGCTAGTGATCATTATTACTAATGTGATGCCAACTTCCGAGATCAACGTGCCCTCTAAGGCATAAAATAAATAATTTTATAGCTACCAAATTGCCTATGGTCAAAGTTTCACACCAAGTACATTCGAAAGCAACTAGCTGAACAATTTACCACCATCACAGTTAATAAATGGAAAGAAGTCGTTTTTGGAAAAAAAAATAGTCCTGACGATTTTAATAAGCCTATATTATATATAAAAATTAGTTGTAGATTAGTTGTAGAATATGTATATGTGGTTAAAATAATTTATAACATATTCCCGATAAAATTGAATTAAAAGAATCGTAAGAAACAATCTTACCTTCGTGGAGTTCATAAAGATTAATACAATTACAAAATAGTTCACAACATATGAAAAATTCTCTTGTGAGTTTGTAGTACAACTTTACCTAAAGAAATTTTGATTTAATTTTTAAGTGAAGTATTTGTAAGGTTTTTAAAACCACTTCACTTAAAAATTATAATGCATTTTAAGATGTGGTTATATTCCTCTAACATGTAGATTTAGACAATACTAACTCAAACCAACTTAAATTAATAACCAAATCAAAATATCATAATCTGTTTTATGATCTTTCAAAGTGCAATTACTTTACTCACCTATAGGACAAATTTCTGAGGACACACACGCAGTTTTCAACTATTTTGGTGCCAATCGCGTTGGCCGCAATCGCCGCTCGCACCGCATGCAACAGCGCCTCCGTAAGACCGGGCAGGCAGCGTAGACGCCGGCGCGCGTACTCGCCGGCCGACGACGCGTTGCGTAGCACGCCCGACGCGTTTCTGAAGACTGTACACAGAAAAAATTATACATTTGGATGAAACACAAAATAACCTTATAGATCAAACAAAATGAAGGGATAAATATTAAAATAACTAACATTAATTTAATCAAATCTGTCATATAGTTTAGAACAGAGAGCATTCACAATACTAAAACCTTGGACTACACTGTATTCATGTTAAGTTTTATATGACAAATTCATGATCACCCATCATCACACCCATCACAGACTTATTAATGAATTTTACAATAAGTTATCCAACTAGTATAAAGACAAAACTTAATACATAAAATATTCCATTTGTTTGTTAATACTCTTTTGATGAAATTAATATTAAATTAAGTTGTAGTTAATTATAAATAAAACAGATGTATTGAATAAAGTTCAATGGCCTCGTTTTTCAGTTACATATTTTACTCTCCATTAAAACTATATTGATGTATAAAGCAAATATGTGTACTTTTTTTATTTAGAGACTAAGATCATTATTCTCGGTACTGTTCATGAAATCAAATATATATATATGATTTTATGAACAATATCAATGGTACAGTATGAATGGTTGGGAGAATTAGACGCTAGCATTCATGTTTTATTTGACATAATCTATTAATAAAAGGCACACATTTACAGATTAATAAACTCACCCGTTGACCAATATGTATCACCGGGGTTGGTGGGATGCCATCCCGAATGCGGAATGATTACTTTGTTAACGATAACTTGAGCAGCATCGTCGATGATCGACTGCTTCAGGTCCTCGCACGAAGACATGTTCCATATGACGCCCGTAACCAGCTCTTTGACCTAAGAATAAAGAAGACAATTTGTTTTAGAGTACAAAAAAATTGTGAAATATTTTTAACTTTTTTTCACAATTTCTCTGTTTCGAGTGTATTGAAATTACCAAAGCAGTAATACAAAAAATTAAATTAATCAAATTTCAAATCCATTTATTTAATTTATGCATTATGCAAACTTAAGCCAATATATATACAAATATTTCTGAAAAACTGTAATATTTTAAAATCAAATGACATTCTTTCTTACATTAAGCATAAAGTATACAATTGCATTTCTTCCCTCACACAGATAATTAAAAAAGTACACAATCCCTTTGCGTTTTGCCCTGAATATAATTATCCTTTTCAAAATTAAACATCCAATGTGAAATTTGATTTTCAGATAGATATTTATTGTGATTGTTACGATGATAAAAGTAAAATAAAGATTACACTAGTGTGAGATCGATGTACTGCCTGAATATATTTTGCTATATTATGTCAATATGGAGCCTTAAATAAGCAATGTTAACCTCCATGTCGGTAGCTCGGCAGAGGAGAGCCATCAGCGCTGGTATCCCGCCGGCGTCGCGGATCGCGCGCTTGTTCTCGTCGTTCTGTCTTCCGTACGAAAGGTTCCGTAGAGCACCGCACGCGTTACGGCACACTTCGGGGTTCTCGTGCGACACTAGACGTACTAAAGGTGGGATACCGCCTGTGATGATAAATCATTGTTAATATGACGTTAATATAATCAACAGAATATTTTAAATATACCCAATATTCCCTTACGGAATTATTGTTTTAGCTCATAAAAGCGAAGGTGATAAAGGGAAATAGTATTAATGTGATGAGAAGAATGTATAATACTTATATGCGATTACATGTTCAACAAAACAGAATTTCATTCTAGGATTATTAACAAATAACAAATAATAAACTGATTCTAGGAAAAATAGACAAAAAACAATTTAACATATTCATTGTACAAAAATTATTCTTAATTTTAACTTGAAATTAATTTCCATCCATTCTTTTCCAGTGCTGTTGTAGCTTAGATTTTAGTGTTTAACCTACTATATTGATAATAGTGTTGTATTGTTAAACTCAAAATGCATATTGAATAGCTACAAAAAACACTAGATTGTATCCATTTCTGGTGGAACTTATTAATTTTCATGTTTATGCATTTTTAATGTACTATATTATCACCTAGTCAAGGGTGTCATTACCCGTAAAAAGTCTTCTTTGAAGTACAAACATTAAATGATGTAACTACAATATGCGAAAGAATGTAAGCTGAGTGGGCACTTGTTCTCACTAATTCAATTATTTTTTCGTTAAACCAATTCATACAATATGTACTAACTAAATTCGAAAATAATTTCATTTTACAGTTTCATTTGTAACTGTAATTAATAATTATTATTCTTATTACTTTCTGTAATATATTACATAATATTACCTAAACTCCTAGTTTTCTGTTTGTTAGGATCGTCCATATAGGTCAAGTGTTGTAAATAAGCTGCCGCATTCGCTTTGACGACATCTGACGGTGAATTAAGGAATCCTATCACTTCCGGTAGATTCGGATCCCGCCACTGCAGACCGCCGCCATCATCTCTGCCGCCCACACCGCCGTGCACTATAGGGGAAAAATAATGACTAAAATGATGTAAATTCTTTTTTGATGCAAAAGAATTGTTCCAAACAGAATTTATGAAATTAATGCATATTATTTGAACTGCACATTATTGACATCATACATTTACTATTGTTGATTTGATATTTGATAAATGATAATTATATCTTTCATTTAGGAAAAACATTCATTTTTTGCAAATAACTTCTTGAAATATACTACAGTTGCACCTCGATAACTCAAACCTCGGTAACTTAAAAACATCCATAACTTCAAAAAATAATATGTTCCCTTCCCCTCAGAGCCCAAAACCTCTATAACTTAAAATACGCAACCTCTATAACTTAAAATACGCAACCTCTATAACTTAAATAAGTAATCTCTGTATTGGCCCTCAGTAACTTAAAGAAATGTTTCCACAACCTCTATAACATAAAATTGTTTGTCAATGAGTCATTTTGAAAGAGTGTGCAAAACAAAAGGTTTCGGTATTTATTGCTTGCACGTGTTCACTAGTTAAATTGTTAACGTAAACAATACATATGTCACCTATTGTTTGCTTCTTCGAAATTCTTTAAAGCTTTGCGGCGGTTAGCCTTAAGACATAAGTAAGCCTTGGATCATAAGTTTTTGATCATTGACCTGGAAACATCGCTTTACTTACTGTGTGATAAAACTGGCTTAAAATGAGTTTAAAAAAGAAAACTAACAACACTCACATACGCTAATAAAGAGTAGAACAAGGGTACATACATATGTACATACCTACCTCTACATGAACCTATCCCTAACATAGACCCTTGATAACTTAAAACCTCTATAACTTAAAATATTTTGAGTTTCCCTTGGACTTTAACTTATCGAGGTTCAACTGTATAAATGAAGAGGTTTTTCCACTCTACTGCAACCCACTGTCAGGTATTTAGCAAAATATAAACTAATTCTGTAATTAGTAATACCTCATTTCAATAACAAACAACTGTAGTGTTTGCCCAGAGTAATTATGGGCAAAAAAATGAGCCAATTATTTGTGTCAAAACCAGCTAAGGCACAGTCACGTAACCTTCTGAGTTAAATTCGATAGTAAATAATCATCATACGACTACACTAAGGGCACAGAACAAAATATAAGAAAACTAAAATGGGGTCTATTTTTATGCACTTTAGTCTTAAAGGACATAAAGTCAGTAATATTGATATGTTTAAATAACCACACACTGTTTTGCAGGAAAAAAAAAATGCCCTCTTTGCTGTTGTAAATGCCCAACCATGTTGATGATCAATTGCGAACTTGAAAATGAAGACAATTCGTAAAGGAAATTGCACATATATATTCTCCAATTT
Organism: Eumeta japonica; assembly: GCA_005406025.1. Lineage (NCBI taxonomy): Eukaryota > Metazoa > Arthropoda > Insecta > Lepidoptera > Psychidae > Eumeta > Eumeta japonica. The sequence goes on along the minus strand of BGZK01000822.1, from coordinate 171,849 downwards.
TGTAGAAAATACTGTGTAACCTCGAAAATAGATCAGTGATTTTCAAAATCATTCAGCAGAATCATTGATCGAATTCTGGTATTGCAATCGCCATAATCTACACGACGTGACAATCAAAACACACCTCCTTAAGGAAAAGCACTACAGAATGTCGCCTCTCGATAAAGGCTTATTATATAGCTATAGATAGTACGATGTTGATGATTATTATAATAATTTCTTTTTTGTTTTCCACATAATAATAACATTTGCTTAAATAATAACTTATCGAGACATAATATTAATGTAACATTATTATCATGTTATTGTTATTTCAAAAAAGTCTGTAAAAGTAGATTTCAAAACTTAATCAGCTTTGCATAAAATTTTCCATTTTGGAAAATAGCTGGGTCAATTAAGGTTGTACATTAAATCACATCCCAGAAATCTTGTCTATTTTCATGGCTGTTTCTTCATATACATAAAAAAGAATGATTGAAAATTAGATTGTTTTGAAAACAAAAATTAAAACTAAATGAAATAATTGTTTTCTAAGGGCGAACATATTCATTGCAATAATCCCAAACTAAAAAATTATGCCTGCCTTATAAATTTAAAGCAAAGCTATAAACCAAACACAACGCGTATACGACACACGCACACACATAAAATGCAAACAATTTAATTTAGATGTATAACATTAGATACCTAAAGCCATTCCCGCCATTTGCTTCTGCAGCTCGTCCTCGTCGCCGTACATGGACTGTCCTCCCGCACTGCCCAAACTTAATCCATTCTGTGAATCCTGACAAATAAATTGTTTAAATTCAGGATAATGTTCTACTTTATTTAAAAAATTTAAAATCACGTTTACTATTCAATTTACTACTAGTTCATACTACTTTAAATTATTGAATATCAAGAAAGTCGAAACAGTTCTACATTAATGAACATTTTAAAAATTATTACTTAAAAGTATGGTGTAATCTAGTGTAAGTTTTTTTTTGCATTTTAATTTGATAATTAATTATAATGTTGAAGTTATATTATTAAAAAACATATATTTTAAATGCGCATACTTATGCTCAAATTAATAAAAACAGTTGTAACAATATTTTCTTGTTATAACTATGTGCTTCTTGAGAAAAACTTGTACAATTTATTTAATGAAAACAACAAAAAGAAAAAGAATCACCACAAACATTAACATTACAATCAAGCCCTGACTGTCACTAACAATTGTTTTTCTACGTTATCATAATTTCTCTATCTGATGCACAGATAAGTGTTCATACACAAAGAAGGGGGAAAATAATGTAGGCCAATAGCCTTACAAAGAGATAACGAGTGCCTCGAGTTAATCACTTTACAAAAACTGATTTACACTATTTTCAAAATAAAATGAATTAAATTCACATGCAATACAAATACACACTAACTGGTATTTGTCTGCTGCTTTCCTCACATGTGTAATACAATTAAGTTTTCAATGTTCTATATCGATCCAATTTTAGACAAACTCCCAATCTTGTCGTCGATCCCGATCTCGCTCTCGATTTAAGTCCCGATTCACTGACGTTGCGACAACAGTCCCGCAAATAAGTAGACATATATGCACCTACCTTGAATCCAATTTGTTGCTGAACCGACGGCTCATAAACGCCGGGGTAGTGCTGGGCGTAACCGTACGCATCGGTGGCGTATTCTCCGCGCGGTGACGTCACGCAATAATGGCGGCCGATTTGTTCGAGCGATGCAGAATCATACCTGTATAAGGTCATAATATAATGTAGATTAGTTTGTGGCATAAATATATCTTCAAGACGATGAAAAATGGCAAGGAAATATCTTGCGTTATGTATCCGAGTTCAACAGTTCCGCCGACGTTAAAACAACGGATTTACCTTATTAAATCAAATACCGTGCGGGCAGCTCGGGATGATTCCCTACCAATAAATGTTGTTATTTATTTTTAGCTAGGACATTCAATTATAAGTTTTGCATATCTGATCTGTCATTTAGCCTTGCTTACTTAAAATTACTAATAATTTCATTACACACCTCTGTTGCAGGTGTAAGTTGTGCTGAGGAGGCAAAGCGCCGGGAGAGGCGCTACGGGGCGAGGCGCTGCCACCACCTTCCACATATTCCTAGAGTCGAAACAAAGTTTTAGCAATGGATCTTATGTGTACATTTTGAATTAATTTTTTTTAATGCGCATTAATAAAAATTACAAACTGAGACTTTAGAATGTGATGATATGCTCGCACTATTGCTCACATAAGTATTAAAAATGTATATCAGGAAATTGTTCATGAAATAGATTGATTAAAATAAATATTTATAAAGTGAAACGTATATATCTCGGTCAACTTCACTGGCAAGGGACAGATTACTTAGGTAGTAAGTTGGGAGAGCGGGTACAGCCAGATTCGCATACACATAGCATCTACTATAATCATGCTTAGTGTATTCTAAATCCACTAACATTTCTTAGAAATTATTGGTTGTTAATGTTGTGAATATTAAGTAATAAATTATTAAGTAAAATACAATTTTAGGCAAGCATATTTCCTTTGAGAATATGTAATTTAATTTAAATTGCGATTGAGGATGTTATAAAGAGACTGTTAAACTCTGGTTTAGTTACTAACTATGAAACGCCAAGATTCTGATTAGATTTATAATAAGATTTGGAACTGTAATTAAGTTGCAGCAATTACTAAAATTAAATACAAATAAAATAGTTTATCACTAGGTTGCCGAACTATTAACATTATAAATATAGAACTTTTTAAAAGTAAGGATTGGTGTAATAATTATTTCAACTCTACTAAGAGAAAAAAGATTATATTTTAATTTTTCTTTTTCATATTTTTTTAAATAAACCGATTATTCCATTGAAGTAGACCTGTAACATTAATATGTATGTGCACTGGCTTGCTCGCTTTCCGTTGTTACACAAACAAACAACATGGTGCCTTCCTTCAATATTTTTGCATCAATATGTATAGCAAATTAAACTTGCTTGGAGGTGATTATTCAGTCAAACCGTTTCACAGATTTTTATATGCACCATGTTGTCTAGACAAACAAATATACAGAATTATTTAATGCATTATTTAACTCATAAAATAACACATTTGTAATACATACATGTTTGTATACACTCAAAGTGTTGGAATTAAACTGATTTTTAAAACTGCGATTCTTATTAAATTCGAGGACGACAACCGATATTGGAGTGGAAAGGATATCCGCATTTACATTACAAAAGGGATTTGCGTCTTAGTTGAGATTTATTTTGTAACAAGCTAAATTGTTATTGCAAATCAAGATCACGAACGTTTAACGCTTTTTTTTATTAATAGTACACGTGAATGAAAAGCACAAGCGGCTGGTACTTTATTTTAATAAATAAGTAGTGCCTATAAACAAACCGTAGGTTTATTACGAACAAAACGCACCTGGCCGATGTAAGCTGGCATCTGCGGGGGCGGCTCCACCATATACGTCGCCTGCGGCGCGTACGCCGCCGTGCCGTAGTGCGAGTACGTGCCGTAGTGTGGCGCTACACCGGTATAACTCCCACCCCCACCCACTGACACGGAATCCATTACCTGAGTACATACCCACGTATTAATCAGAAGAAATTAAAAGACTGCATCTTGTATAGTTCAAGTTTGACGTGTCTGCCACCTTATTGCAGGCGTACGCTTTACCTATTATATATCAAGGAACACAGTTCTTAAACCCTATATGCTGAGCCAACAGAGGCTTCGGACGACCATCATCATGACCGATACAATGACAAGGTCGCGACCAACAGCTTTAAATACTTTCCGTGGCACAGAGTTAATGATTTAATTTGACTTCTATCGTTCAATTCGGCTGTGGTCAGGGATCGATCCCATTACCTGCCGATTTCAGAACTACTTATTAATTATATAATTAAGAGAACAAGCAATATTTTGTCTCCAGCATATTCTGTATGGTAATATCACTTTATATAGTTAAATTTGTCATCACTGAAAAGGTCTTGACTTGAATTTGTCATTGTTTTATAGGTTTTTTGGCAATAGTTAATTTAAAGTGTCAAGTTTTTGGAATACCTAGTATTTATCTAGCACCAGAGGTTATTTTTTTAAGTAAAATATTGATTAATGTCATTAAAATAAGTAAAAAATATATAAAAGCAAATAAAATCACTAAACATCATACAAATGAACCTATAGTCTCATGACTGCTTATTGCTAGTAGTTATCATCTGAATTTTTCCATTTAACACATTCGTTTTACTTTTTTAAAAGAAGCACAACTTTGTCAACATTTCTTATATACAATTAACAAACACACATTTCTTTGTTATCTAACAGCAAAACGAATATATAAAATACTAGCTTTTGCCCGCAGCTCCGCCCGCGTGGACTACAATATTTAGACCGTTTTAGAAGCGTTCGTGGCGTTTATTCATATTTTTCCCACACGATAATTTTAAATGACCTCTCTATTATTTAGAGATTAAACTGTATATCTCGTTCTATACAACCAAATCAGATGATACACAGCTTAGATGTTAAGTGGGATCCCAAACTACGAAACTGTGAAATTTTTATCAAAAACCGTTTAGCCGTTTTTGTGTGATGCGGTAACATGTACATACTAATTTTCATAACAATCAATTAAACGATACGGAAGTCGGTACATTGCAGCGCCACATGGCGGTGAGTTACGTCAATGGGGATAGCATAATCATTTTCTCCGTAAAAAAAATACATACAGGGTGTCCCAGAACTCAACGTCAAGCCGAAACGGGGTGACAGGATTGATTATAACCATCATGAGAAAAATCAGAAAAAAAATCTATCCCATGCAGTTTGAAAATTATGAGCATTTTAAGAAAAACCTAGAATATGGTCAAACTGTAACCATTTTTCGGTTATTGTGGTTAATTTTTATTATTTTTGTTCATTTAAACTTTGGAACCATAACTCTAAATAACATATCTGAATGACAGTCAAAATAATGACACAATTGCCCCAAGTTTCCTAGAATTAAGACTAATTTGTTAAACTATGAATTTAAAATTTTCAAAATTTATCGACTTTGAAAGGCCCTCCTTTAAAAAAATGTACTAGAGTGCAGCAAATGCCATTAAAAGTTGGCATTTAATCAGGAATCTAAAACGGTACAATACTTGTTAGTTTCATACTAAAAAACAGTAAAATAAAACCTCAAGTTATCCGATTTTTGCTTCCCATTTTACTCAGTTAAAATGTTTTTGATTCACACAAGTTCTTGGCACGTTCTTAATTTTACGACAAAATGATGATAGAGGTGGATACTGGACATGTTTGCCATGAGTGAGCGAGACAGATAGTGATGCCACTTTTACCAAAGTCAATAAAAGTAAGTAAAATTAATAAAATAATGAAAAATCTTGACCTAGTTTAGTTTAGGTTTATTGGAATAAAAGTCAGATAGGGAAATTTGTTGTAATAAACAATGTAATTTCCCTATCTGACTTTTGAAGAGCCAAATCGACAAATTTTGTTAATTTTAATTCATCTTTAACAAATTAGTCATTTCTAAAATTGGGGCAAAAGAGTCAAATTTTTGAAAGTATTTATAAAGAAAATGATAAAAAACTTTAATGAGGAAAATGACAATTTGACCATAATTGAGGTCTTCAAACAGTTTGACCAAATTCAAACCTTACTTTATTTAATAATTTTCAAACCGTATGATAGATTTTTTCTGATTTTTCTCACGATGGTTATGATCAATCCTGTTACCCCGTTTCGGCTTGGCGTTGAGTTCTGGGACGCCCTGTATACATGATTTTCATGATAATCGATTGAAGGAAGGAAAAGTCGATACAGCGGAGCTCCGCCTGGTGGCGAGTTACGTCAATGGGGATAGCATAATCATTTTCTCCGTAAAAAAATATATATACATAATGTTTTTCATAATGATCGGTCAAATAGTTTCTGAGTCTATCGATTTCATAATATACACATCCTTCTCTATATATATAGATCTGATTCAAGAATGCGCTACATAAAACTGAAAAGCAACACACATGCGGATATTTCTGCGAGGGCGCCATGGTGAGGTGCGCCAGGTGGTTGTAATGCGAAGCCGGCGAGGACACGTACTGGCCGTACTCCGGCTCCACGGCGCCGCCCACGCCCACCGTGTATTCGCCGCCCTGCAATTGAGAATGTTAAATGTTAAAAGTCTTACTGTACGATCCCAAGTTCGGAGTGAGTAATGCATGTTTAAACGCATCAACGACAATCGCCATAAAATTAACATCTTGCAACGAGTCGATTTTGGTATATTACCCGGTTTCGAAATTAGTAGGTATAAAAAAAATATGTTAACATCAGACAAAGTTTATGTATTATCAAATACTTACTCCATTTTAAAATGTTATTCTTATTATTAGATGATAATGTAACCGATTCTTTATCAGTTCATACTTATAATTTCGCGTTTTTTTAAATAGAAAAAATATATTTTTAGACCATACATCCATCAAACACATAATTGGTGTAAAAAGTAAACATCTATGATTTTGTGTATTTTTATTTCTATTTTTCCCTTTTCAATATCCTTATGATTTTTAAATGTATATTGTTCCATCCTAACTGTATTAGGTAGTGGAATTTTTTTTTCGTATTTTATTAGTAAATGTTGCAGTAAAATCTCTTTGATTTTACTGTTGGTATCTGGTTAGGTTTGATACCATTAAATAGATGACATTTAAAGAATAATAAAATAAAAAGTAAAAAAAAATGTATCTCGCCATTTTTTCTATAGTTTTTCTGTCCACCAAAATAAGTGAATCTAACCATTAAAATACAATTTTGAAGTTTTATTACAAAAAAGGGAAAAAATATGGCCCAAGCCGCGAAAAAAGTTTGTGACGTTTATGGACCTAATGCAGTGTCGGTAAAAGTAGTACAAAATTAGTTCAAACGTTTTAAGTCCAGTAATTTTGATGTCAAAAAAATGAACCTCGCTCTTGTCGAAGCATTACGGATAAAATAGATGCCATTTTGGAAAATGTAGAGCAAGATTGGCGTATTAGTTCTCAGAACATAGCTGAAGAGCTAAAACGACCACAAAAGTTTTGACTCATTTGGAAAAAGCTAGATTTCCAAAAATCTCGATATTGAGTCCTACACGAGTTCACTGAAAGAAAGCTAATGAATCGTGTACTCATTTACGATCCTCTATTGAAACGTAATAAAGCCGAACTTTTTTTGAAACGATTGATCACTGGTGATGAAAAAGAGATTGACGAATGGACCTACGACGAGAACGTATGAAAAATATCATGGTCACAAGACATGCAAGCTCCACAGACTATAGAGTAACCCGTTTTAACTCGCAATAAGTTGTGACCGGAATTGATCAACAGAGAGGGTGTGGGTTTTCACCGTGATAACGGTAGACCTAACACATCTTTAGTCACTTAGCAAATATTAAGAAAATTTAGTTGGGAAATGTTAACGCATTAACCTTACAGCCCTGCCCTTGTTCCCTCAGATTTTCACCTGTTATGGTCTCTTCAGAAGTCTGTAAATAGTGTTAGGTTAATATCAAAAGAGGACTGTGAAAGTTACTTATAGCATATTTTTGATCAGAAGGCCCAAAATTCCACAGCAATGAGATTATTTCACTACCTACAAAATGACAACAAAATGTATGTATGTATGTATATATGTGAATAAAATATGACGAAAAATTATCCTGAATTTGTACATGAAATACGAAAAAACCTTTTTCCCTGACCTTACATATCGTTCTATTATGGCTCAATGTTTGTTATGCCAGATTTTATCACTCCATTAGTGAAACATACCCTCTCGCAATCTTTACATTTCATATCGAAGGGCTTCGACCTAAGCCCTCCACGCTGGCCCCGTTGAGAGCTGCTCGATCGTTGAAACCATTGCAATGATAACATCCGTGACCGTAACTTGACTTAGGTGGAAAAACTCATTGGTCAATTTCGCCCGTGGTGGGAATCGAACCCGTTACCTTCCGATTCCAAGGCGACGGTCTTAACCACCGAGCCACTGCAGCTGTTTCGTTTACCGTTCAGTTGAACACCGCGACCCTGTACAAGATGACAGCACGCCGTTTCCATTTACCTGCATGGCGAGATGGTGTTGATGCGCGAGCGCCGCGGACAGCTCGGCGTCCTCGGTGGACGCGTCCGAGCGCGACACCGGCGAGTGCTGCGCCCCGTACGCGCTGTCCACCGGACCGTTGCTGTGGGACAATCGTTATTATTTTGATTGCAATAACGGTAAGTGGAGAAACTGATATGGGCAGAAAAAAAATGATAAATTCCTAGTACATGATTGTGATCGTCGACCAGGTAAACTGTTCAACCAGGTAATGAGTTTTTAAAAAAATCACAAAATTATATCAGAAAAATCGACAAAATACGTGTACCAGTTAAATACAGGCACTTGGATTAAAAAAGCCAGGTTTTTTTTACTCTAAATTTTTCATCAGAAATCTTCTTTATGGAAGATACTGTGTGTCTCATAGCGGAAGATATTCTTGTTGATATTCTTGTTACCTACGATTAAAATATTTATTTATTCTTGTATTGATAACATTTGTATTTTATGTAGATTTTTTTTTCTCTCAAAAGATTTACGAATAAATACGAACCACAAAGCTCAATGTCGCTACTAGATCGCAAAATCTAGAAGAGAGATTTAATAAAACCCAAAACCGCACCAAAAACATTGCATTCTGACCGTGCATACATTATTTCAGACACGTCGAATTTATTTCATACGATTTAATATTCATATCGGTTATATTATATTTGTGGAGACCTAAGTACTAATAGTTAAACACTAAGACAATCTATTACAAATTATTTGCTTTTATAATGTAAAATCAGAACAAAACCCACACGGAACGATAACACCGCGCGTTTACTCCCTCCGAGTCCAGGGCGGGTCCAGCCTTCAAGTCAGAGGGAGGGTTCAGTCAGAACAGGTTCTAATTCGACTACGATAGTAAAACCAAAAAACCAGCCCAGGGGATCTTGATCACTGCCCCCGATCCACCCCTGCGTGTGTCCCGTAAAAAGCCAAGAGATTTTTTAATTTATCTTAGAAAACATCCCTAAATACATTTACGTACATTTATTTAAACGACCATTATTTACTCATAAATATTTTTATAATACAAATTTTATAAGTGAAGTTAATTGAACTGTCAAATAAAGAAGTATTTTGATTCTAATACAATAAATATTTTCTCCTATCAATACGAAAAAAGCTTTAGTCGCAGAACGAATTTCCAAAGATATTTTTCTCTTGATAAAAAAAAAACATCTTAATCCACTTAATCTATTCAACATTTTGTTATTTCAAAATGATAATCGCGGAATTATTTTTTACGTGAGGGTAAATAATTTCTGCTTTCAAGAAAATAGCAAAATAACAGCCGCCGAGGAAAATGAACGTGACATGCAAACAGACGAACAAAGCATCAGGCACACATACAGAGATCACTAATTCGGTTTTCGACTTTTAGGTACAGATCCCTAAGTACTGTGTAATAAAAAATTGATATAGGTCATAATAAAAATAAAACATTGAAGTTTCTCTAATGTAATTGACGAGATTTCTTTTATCGTTTCTTGCCAGAAATGGTAAAAGAAAGCTCAATTAAGAAAATGGCGACTCTTTGCGAGCTTATAGAATAAATGCCCGAAGTGATCAATCTAGGTACCGGTTTGGTCGCATGCATTTGCAATCGCGCAATCAAAATTCGGATATGTATTCTTATCCACAGCATCTAGAACCCAGACATTTAAAAAAAAAAGTGACACGTGTCAACTTCGACACGCGACTGGAGTTGAATGCTGAGAAGTAACTGGGGTTCATTTATTTCATATTCTATTAATATTACATAAATGTGAAAGCTTGTATGTTGGGATGTATATTACTCAATGACGCTTTAACGGATTAACAAAATTATCTGAAACTGTACAGTAATACAATTTGTACATAGGAAATAATAGATAGGCTATAATTTATACATAAATACTAACTTTGCTTGCGCGATCATAGAACTAATTCTTTACTTATACCAACTGGTTATGGGTAACAACAATGTTCAAAACAGATTCAAATTCAATATCAGCTCGGTATCAGAACCGCGAGCAGGAGAGCAGGACTGAATCAAGAGCGCAAGCGAGATCGTTACATAACAAAAACATTTGCAGCATAATATTTCGGCATAAGAATATGTTTTTCTGGTATGAAATCGAGAACGGGACTATGATCGGAACCATAGTTGATAATGTCATCAACCGTTATAAGAGATCAAAGAATTCATTGCACGTCCACGCGGGCGGAGCCGCGGGTCAATTATGTACATTTTGAAAAGAAATAGAATGTAGGTCGAGATCAGAATCGAAATGAAAAGAAATAATGAAAGTATTCATTCGTTATCGATAGGGGCGGATCCGCGGGAAAAAGTTAGTATTCCATATATACGCTACAATATAGGAAATAAATGAACGCCAATATATGAAACATCTCGTAAATATACGAAATAGACAAAGGGATAAAAAAAAACGTTATCTCTTATAAATAATGAAAGCATGTATATACTTTTATTCATATTTATTTATTTGCTTTGTCAAAATAAATCACATAAATATTGTTACATAGTACTAATGGCAATAACTTAACGCCGTATACAATAGTGCCTTTTTTTTGAACTATTTTTTTTTTCGGTCCCATGGTGAAATTTTGTTGGAAGTACCGTAAAAAAAAATACCTGAAAGTTTGAGCCCATAATATTAATATTAAGTACTAGACCAAACGTGTAAAGATTTCCCATTTAAAATACACGTAAAACTTGATTTTTTTTTTCCTTTAAATTTTATAACTCAGAGGCATTTAATGGATTATCTCACCCGTAATTAGGTATTCCTTAGAATTGAATGCTCTACAAAAGTCTCCATTGCGGTAAAGTCATAACTTGCACCTGCGGGGTAGTACGGGCCCCTAAACCTAATTTTTTCATAAAATTCGCGTTTTTTGGATTCATCTCGTAAACAACACTAGCTACAGAAAAATTGTAAATGACAAACTTGTAGAAAATTCAATTTCCTACAAAAAAGTCTTTGGCACCAAATCGGTAATATTAATACTTTTTATTAATATTACCGAATTTTTCGAGTAAGGGTGACTCCTCGTTCAGCAATATCATTTACCACTTTCAAGTTTTTAAATGTGTCAAGACATTTTTGTTAATCAGGATTTGATTCCCATGTATGTTGCTCAGTATTTATAAATAAGAAAGGTCAAACTGTTTAAAAGTGAACGTTGAGTTTGGAGTCACAAAGTCACTGATGCTGTTGTCAGCTAATGAAGAAATTAGGTTGTAAGGCACTGAAAAATCAATCGTTTGTAATATAAAATATAAATAATCGGTGATTTAAATGACAATTTATGGTGAAATTAATTTATTTAACAATTTAACTTAAGAATTCCATACTACTTTAACTTAAAATCTCTGTATCTCAAAAAGTATTAATATTAACGATTTGGTGCCAAAGACTTTTCTGTAAGAAATTAAATTTCCTACAAGTTTGTCATTTACAATTTTTCCATAGCTAGTGTTGTTTACGATATAAATCCAAAAAAAACGCGAATTTTATGGAAAAAATAGGTTTAGGGGCCTGTACTACCCCGTAGGTGGAAGTTATGACTTTACTATAATGGAGACTTTTGTCGAGCGTTCAATTCTGAAGAAGACCTGTCTTTGGGCGGGATAATCCCATTAAATGCCTCTGAGTTATAAAATTTAAAAGAAAAAAAATCAAGTTTTACGTGTATTTTAAATGGGAAATCTTTACACGCCTTGGTCTAGTACTTAATATTAATATTAAGGGCTCAAACTTTCAGGGAATTTTTTTTATGGTACTTCCAACAAAATTTCACCATGGGACCGAAAAAAAAAATAGTTCAAAAAAAAAGCACCCTAGTATACAACGATAGTTAACTTATCTGCGTTGAAATTAAAACAACTGCAAATAAGCAATGGAAAAAATACATGCGGTTAGTATATACCTATAAAATGCGCGAATATATTCCGCGAAGGGGTTATAATCGTATAGCCCCTTCGCTCTAACGACTTCAGCTTTTGTTAACACTTAATTTCGCTCGCCATCTCATTTATCGCGGGCTGTATATGGAAATAGATTCTTGAACAGTAAACACCAAAAAATATATAACAAGCTATCGCTTTTCCCTGAAAACTATAATATATAGAATTCTGACGCGGTAGATAACGTTCAATTATAAACACTAGTTTTTTTCTCTTTTCCCCCATTGTGAATCAATAAGTGCTCATCATAAGCGAACATTACTTACTGCTATAAAATGCTGTATCCATTCGCTTTTAATAAAAAAAAAATTGCTTGTCCCCAACGTTTTTTTTAATAGCTGCCTCTGGTTTCTCCTTCGACGAAATTATGTTGACACTTCCATTCGCTCATCACATCAGTGGTCCCTTGCGTCCGGGAGAGATGAAGACAAACAAGAGAAGAACTTGAACAGTTCATATTAAATTGACAAGGGATTTAAATTATATAAAAAAAAGATGGCGGGATCGTCATAATTCGAACGCGAACAAGGGTGTAACACCTCGAATACGACAATAGTCAATTTCTCCATTCATTTAGATATTATCGAATAAAAGAGACAGCGATATAACAAATAAGACGCCTACTCTTTATGTAATAATTCACAAGGTACGTGTACGTATCTCGAGCTATAACCGCAAACGCATGTGTTGACATTTCTCTTTATAACGGCTCGTTGTCGCAAAAAGAACCAAAACGAACATACCTTATTTCCGCATGGTTTTTTTTTTTTGAGATTTCTCAAAGCCACATCACACGAATCTATTTCAACCTTCAATATTTTTTTAAGAACAATCTTATGGATTCATTATAGACGGTCGAACTTCTAGAATCAGAAATTATTGGACCTTAATATCCGACGGGACTGTAAATATTTTATATATTTGAACTCGTGAGTGTTGGAGATACAGAAGGAAATGATAAAATTTGGCCAGATAACGTATTTCTTAAAAAAAAGAATCCTATCTATCAGCCCAGCATTTCTCGAGATGTAAGCGCACAAAGGGACAGTAATTTTCGCATTTATCATCTTTGTAAAAATGCCAAGAGTACAACTCCTGACACGTATACATGAAATATAAAAAAATCTACTTTTTTGTCAATCTGCAGGCCAGATTAGCAGCATCTCAAAGATGGAAAAGTTTTAAGCAAGCGAAATCAACGAGCTAGCGTCAAGCAATTGATAAATTACAGTGACTGAAAAAAGGTATGCAGATCGTATGCCGTGTTAAGATCTCTGGTCTTTGCCTACTTTTCTGAGAAGTAAGCGTGAGTTTATCAAAATTAAAATAAAAAAAAATGATAAAGCCCGTTATTAAGAATCGAAAAATTTATCTCCCGATGTCAAAGCAACGCATCGACCTTTACGGTCGAGAAAAAGACTACGGTAACCCAGTGGCATGGTAACTTTTTAATCAAAAAGTTAAAATATGTGTACATTACTGCATCATAATAATGATCATAGTACATGTAACGACCTACGATGGTAATGAAACGATTCAGCCTCATTGAAACATACAAACGCGACCTCGTACCGAAGTACGTACGCGACATTCGAGACGGCGCACAGACGGGACGGACGCGAAAGCGACCGTCGACATCCGAGCGCGCGCGCGCGCACAACACACGGCACAACGCGTGAAAGTGACGGGCGCGGTACGTGTGCCGTCCGCTCGGACAAAAACGACGAGACGATATCGGCCCACAAAAACGCGCGAACTTCGGCCGGAAAAACGCGAGGAATGATAAAGGTCGCCGACGACGACATACGGCTCTATCGATGAGAACGCAGAGTTCATTTTCGCCGGCGAAATAGCGTTAATTAGCGACTAGAGAACGAGTTAACCAGTTAACGCGGTCCGTACGAATCGGCCGTTTCTTTTAGCGAGTCGACGATGCATACGCTCGGCTTGTGATTGATGGTGTAAAGTTATATATATATATATATATGTGTATCATCTATATATAACGTATCTCATCTATATATATATATATATATAGATGAGATACGTTACGGAAGCTACTTATTAAAATTACAAGAAAAAAACACTTTCTTCTCAAATTCAACAGGTCTTTCAGACTTTTAAAAGAGCGTAATTTTCGTTTATTACCACGTCTTGGGAGTTAATACTCCCCCAATCGGATTATAGTTTTAAGATCCCGATAGGCGTGCTTCTGTCAATTCCGACCTCGGCTCTGTCGGTTCTTCTAATCCTGATGCAGCTCTCGTATCCGGTGGACCCCAGTTCATTCTCCATCCCTATCACGTTCCCACCTTTCGGGTGCAGTGCTAATCATTTTTCAGGTTTCTAATCACAATCAACTGCCGAGGCATAACTTCCTAGAATCTTTTTTATCTCAGGTCATATAGATTGAGGGGTTGGAGCTTCGGCCCTCCGGGCGGCCCAAGGGCGGGTTAGGAGCCGCTGACGATAACCAATGTGATGACAAAGTCGGTTTAACGTGCTCTCCGAAGCACGTAGCGAACGACTCTAATTCGAGTCAGTTAAAAATTCATTGGTCAACTCATCCATGGTCAAGATCGCATCCAGTACCTTCCGATTCAATAGCTTCTCTTTGCTCCATAAACTATCTATATTGTACGACAACACTATCGATTCCGATCGTCCTATCGCTCTCGATCCGCGTCTGAGTTCCGCTATCGGTGCCGTTCCGTTTCCACTTCAACTTCTAACCATTAAGGTTAGAAGTTGAAGTGGAAACGGAAAGGTATCGATTACGACGCTCTTTCCAACTTCGACCAAAACCACAGTCCTGGTTCCACTCCCTAACTGTCTTTCGATTCCGATCCGAAACACGATTCTGATCTCGATCTCGATGATATTACGATAAGTAAGCCAACGTATATCGATTCAAGGTATCACGTGAAACAAGAAAAAAATCTTTTATATTTTCTTTTTCGTCATCTATATACATATACAATGAAAATAGGTTGTCTTTGTTCGCCAATCACGTAAAAAATTACTAAATGTATAGACATGGGACTGGGACCATTCGATGCGGGATGATTTGTAGATGGTTCTAGGCTACTCATTTTTGGAATTCCGTAAATCCTTCGCCATTTTATTTATAAATAAAAATTACCCAGCGAAGCGGGCGGGACAGCTAGTTATATATAATAATCTATATTCGAACCGAAGACCACCGCTCTGTATGCAAATATATTAATTGTCGGTTAATCGTTTTATACCTTTTATTTTTTTTAATCTCTTTAATATTACCAAGATAATTGATACAATATTCGTCGTAATACATTAATGGACTATCTTAACGCACAGGTAAAGAGAACGCTGCACGTTCGCCGGAAGCCCGACCGGAAATTCCGGACGCGATATTTCTTTTAAAAAGCAATTTATCCGCCCTGAATTTCCGACCTGAATACCTATGATTCATGACAACTAATTATTACAACTCGTTTATTTCAACAGTCACGACTAATGTTAAGAAATCACACGTGTAAAAAAAAAAAAGAGGTCATAAAATTAAGACATAGGTATGAGTCTAAAATAATAATCGAGATTAATAACCCATTAATTTTGCACAAGAGTGTAATTAATAGAAATGTATAAATATACACAATTATTATGTACCATAAATATTTCTTCATCGCGAAACCTGATGTATACGAGAATTATTTTATGCGTGTCGCCAGTAAGCTGTCGTCTATGCCCGTTTAAAGAAGACTTCATAGCCCAGGATCCGACGCCCTTTTTGGAAATGATTACTGTCGGACTGAATCTTCGTGAGTAGCCTCGTTTTGAGGAGAAGCCCAACTCCCTACCTATGAAAATTCTGTATAGTAGTAGTTAATAGGTGTAAAAGATGTGGAATGGGTGATTGCCTATACTTCATTACCAACAGTTAATTTTTTTACGTCTATTTTCAGATGGTTTTACAAAGTACTTTAAACTGTTCTACTAAAATTAATGACTCGACGAAACCGTCGCCCACCAACAACACATACCAAGAACGACATCATAAAAAATTATTACTAACGATCTGATTTTTTTTTACTTTTCTTTTGTTAATGTTAGCACAATTATATGGCCACATTGTCCTACAAATTGAAAGATATATTTCCCCTGTCCTACGCTTGGAAATTTAGCAACGATTGTATCGTGAAATCAACCGGCCAAGAGCATGTCGGACCATGCTAATTATAGGGTTCCGCAATCGTTACTACAAAGAAATGCATTACACATGAAAAACTACGTTATTACATTTATTTCCATGTTTCACGCACATAATTAAATAACAAAAATAAATATTTCAACGGGGGGCAGTCCATACCTGTAACAGAAGCCGAAAAAAATCATTTTTCGGCAAACATCAACGGGTGGCACATATTTCGACAGCTCTTTTAAAAATACTTTAGGTTGTCTTGTAAGATTTTTTTTTTATTAATTGAATATTTTCTGCAATAATAGCTTCGAAAGTAGTAAAATTTGTGTATCCCCCATTTTATTTTCTAAACCGTACGTACAAAAAATATGAAAAAAATACATAGGAAATGCTTAATAAATACTTTCAATGAAAATTACTTTGAATATGATCGGATGTACTGTTTTTGAGTCATTATCGAAAACATGCACTTCAGAACAAAAGGACGTAAATGCATGAAGATAGGTTATTTTGCTGATGCACTTTAGTTTACACTATTTTAATAGTAATAGTCGACATATATACTTGTTTTTCTAGTTATAGGCGACTAAAGTGCTTATTCTGTGCGTGCAATATGGAAAAAGTGTAACAACGTACTTTTCATCTGTAGACGCATTTCTTTGTAATAATGGCTTCTTCGGAACCCTACAGTGAGCATGATCCAACATGCTCTTGACCAATTTTTCTCGTTATATTATGATGTCTGCCAGTTAACTCCTACCGCAGGCCGCATTAATTTCGTACAATCCTATAATAATGTTTAAACTACACACTTTAACATTACAAAATAAATGTCAGATTTTACATAACAAATTCGTTCATATATTGGTCACGTAATGCACTTGACAAGTTTTTTTTTTAATTTTCTGATCGACCCCCAAAATCAGAATTCATTTATTTACGCTATACGACCGTGACCGAGTCACCTGACTATGTACATCAAAATCTTCTAGTAGATATGGGGAAATAGGAAGTGACAGACGGACACAAAAGTGATCTTACAAGGATCCTATATAGAATATACGAAACTCTAAATATAGCATATTCGTTAAAACGTATAACCGGTAAATAACTTGACGACGTACGGATGAAAGTCGCAGTTTCGATCGCCTCTCAACTACCCTCTCTATCGGAATTCGACGATAGCTATTGCCGTGGTGGCTTAATTAGGCGGATGGTGCGGTACTATTCAGTTAAGGCGCCCCCGCCCTCGCGCCCTCCCAAGCCCTCCCGCTCCGTTAGAATGCATTCTAGTGCTCACTCCTCGCCGGAGAGTACCGGTGCTGACAATTAGCCGACCCGGCGACGTCCGACGGCCGGCCGCCGGACCGCGCCGCACCACTTGCGCTAATTGTCACCGGGCCGCGCTTAGGTTGCGCACGTAAACGACCGCTTTATGGGGATCTACACGGTCGCATTGCGTGTACGGCCATCAAACTATGGTTTTATGTATTCCTATACTAGGTTTCGCTCGCGACTCCGCGCCCGCGTGGACGTTCCCACTTCCCCATATATCGACCGACGAGGCCGTGTCCGCCGTGATCTCAGCCCAGGCCGTGGTCTCGTCTCAATTTCTAAGGGTATAAATAAGAGAACGTGACGTGATTTAAAACCATTGATATGAAACTCTAAAAATAATCTCTTGTGTCACATTATAGTGCGCAGTTTAAGAAAGTTTTGCATATAACTAGGCTCCTATGCGGTACATCGATATCAAACGTGACTATTTTTTTAAGTTAGACCTCCAGCAATACATCTAGGAAAAACTCATTCAAATCCGTGCAGTGGTCTTTGCGTGATTCGCGATCAAACAAACGTGCTAACACACAGACAAACAAACATTCTAAATTATTTCGAATTCCATTGCACTTGTAAAGACCTCCCATATTAGTTTTTCATGAATATTTTACCAAGTACAGAAATCGGTGGGTTACAATGTCATTATATGTATAGATATAAATGCGCGCCACATAACAGTAAGTTTCTATAATTATAACATCTCCATGTTCCTAAAATGTTCCAAATGTAGAGACCGACTGACGGACCGAGACATTGAGACAATTATTATTTATTTATATACGTTATTTTAAAAATGAATTGCTTTTATCTTATCTGTTTTAAGAACTTTTTGAATCCAAAAGAGTTTATATGCGTCCGATTCGATTTCTAAATTACATATTATGAAGTAACTTTTTTAATATTTCGTCTATTTAATTAAGAGAGCAATAAGCATCTGTTGTACAATCCCCACTTCATCACTTGCATACAGAATAGAGCGGTGGTGGTTCGGTGGTCAAAAACGTTGCATTCGAAATTGAAGGTAAAGTATTTAAATCCGCCCACGAGCAAATTGACCAATGAGACACTATCTCTGAGAATGCAATAAGGCTGTCGTCTCTTAAATTGAAAATATTACACATACTTTCATAATATTTTACGTTGGTTCTTTTTATAGCAGATCGAGAAGTAAACGAGCATGCGAGCCACCAAAAAGCAGGTGGTCACCGCCGCCCATGGACACTCGCAACCTTAGAGGAGTTACTAGTGCGTTGCCGAAATAGGATGTCTGAGGCGAGGGGAGTGAGCTGATGGAGGAGGAAAGGGGGTGATGGAGGGGAAATGGGTGATAAACGGTGCGTTAGGTATTGCTTTGTTACCGCCACATCGTGGTCAGTTTTCGATGCTTCTTTAATTGAGTGGCTGGCGATGACCTGGGTCGCCTTTGTCTGTTTTCAAACGATAGAAATACACTAAAAAAAAATATAGCGGAAACAGAATAGGAAAGAAGGGGCATACCACGGGAGAAGCTGCCTGGTCTCACTCAACTGCGGACGCGCCCTCTTCCTTTTTTTCCGTTTTGGACTAAAGCACTTGATCACAGACTAGAAAAACTTAGCGAGATTAATATCGGTACGCGATGTAGATCCAATGCACAGGAGCCATGACATACACGTACCCACACGGAAATTATCTGCGTCGCGGCAATATTAATTTGCACTATGAAGACCGCTAGATGGCGCTTGTTTGAATTAAGGAAGTATTGACGAAATAGCATCGGAACAGGGAGAGCGAGTGGACCATCGCTCTCCGAGCTCTCACTCACCGGACGAAACACAACAGCGGAGGCTGTTACTTCACGTCTGTATTGTGAGAATATGGCATTTTCGGTCTAGCGGTCCATTCTCGTGCTGTAACTAAGTTGGCCACAGCATAGCTCTGCTAAAGTAAAACGTAATAAACGTAGTGTCTACAGTACCGATAAAACTGCTACGTCCTAGACGTGTAACGTTATGGTTCATTTTGAATCGTTCGTATCAATTTAGAACAACAATACCCTATAATCTATTACCAAGTCATAAACTGAACGGTGCATTGAAACGTTATCACTTTGAACTTGACATTTTCTTAAAGGATCTACACAGAAAATAAAGACAATTTTGTAAGGATTTACTATCCCTTTCTAAAAATTCGTACTAAATCCACAATGGTAGGTTCGCGACCAAAAGATTGTCGAAATGAGTTGTAGATTAAAAGAAAATTGTCACGTTAGGCTAAATCTGGTAGGTTTTAATTTGAATGATGAAATTAAAAATACGATACGAAATCAGACCCTGTTCGTTGCATTTCGTTACAGAATTATTTTCTTATTATGACATTAACAGTGTACACTCTAACACGGAAAACATGCGTACTAACGCTATATTATTCTATTATACTATCAAACAATTTCGCTTTTGCTTATGACCCCGATACCGGTCCCACTCCTGATTTTAGTCCCGAATCGGAATCGATCTTGCTCTTCCCATGAACATTGCTGCTATCGGTAACCAATCGGTATAAAAAAAAAGAAATTCGTTCTATATACAAGCGGGCGAAGCCGCGGGCAAAAGCTAGTGAACTATAAATATACCTCCGACTCGAGCCTCAAATTTATCAGAAAATTATACTTTAAATAGATTAAGAGTTCTAGCATGATGAGCGTCCAAACAAACAGATAGACTGACAAACTCAGAAAAAAAATATTTTGCTTTGTCCTACTTATCCTTCGCTGTTTGAGTCACTTTTTTGCAAAAATCTTTTAATGTACAGACACGAAGTCTGCAATTTTATTGTGTATATGAAATTGTGTATATAAATATGAAATTTATACAGAACATTTAAGTGCAGAACGTTATCCACGCATAGCCAACTCGCACTTGTAGGCGTTTTTTATTCAACTAGATAAAATATGACAGAAAAGTTACGCTCCTCGTAAATTTTACTATCCTGATAACGACGCACAAGGCAATAGAGTTCACCTATAAATATAACTTACCTGTTGCTTTCCACTAACCGCAATATGTGTATTTAATTTCAATTAATTTTTTTTCAATATGACACCTTCGGCGTAGAAGTTTGACTTCAATTAGCAAAGACAACTAGTGTGCATTATAAATAATTATGTCAAAACAGAGATCTAAATAATGAAATACCTATGAAATATAATATCTACAACTTTTTACAGTTTACGCGACAGTTTCAAAGGTTTCAACACGAGGACGGTGATATTTTGCTCGTTTTACAAACAAAGAGATAATAGTCTGTTCATAATTTTGGCGTTGTAACGTCTTATAAATCGATGAACGCCGGCTGCAGTCACGAAAAAGCATGACTCATTGTCGCGTTCCGCCTGAGCCGAGCGTGCGAGAGAGCGCGGAACGAGCGATCTCTCTTCCACTCCATCGGCCGATACATCCGAGTAGAATAGAGACAGCGGCCGCACACAACCTACACGTGAACCGTTTTGTCAACTGTTTATTAAGTGAAATGAAAAGTTAATGTGGTTTCCGTTGTTTATTACAATAATTGCGGCAAGTGATAATAATTTAGTTCATTTCATAAAAGTATGCAATTTTCATCAATGTTTTCTTATGACGTTATCACGTAAAATTATCGCTCGTAAACCGACTTTACAGACAACCAATTTTTTTAATGATTATTTTAAATTCAATACAAAGATACTATTGCGAGTTTCGGACATTACAGACTAAAAAAAAAACGAATCCAATGGGATAGACATTATCACCGTGTAAACCCAAACATACCCTTATAAAGCCCCGATAACCCCGGCGCTGGGTCGCCACAGTAAATGAATCATGAATAGGCGCGCTCGCCTACTGAAAATACCATTCGCAGCGGTCACTCACACGGCCCGATGAATCCGCACGAGTGCCGATTGCCGTGTCTATTTTTGTTTTGATTCTACACAACATCGATTTAACCGAAACCACGCCGTGTGCGCCTTTAACCGGTACGGTTTGCAAAAAAAAAAAGGTACGCTACACGCTAGATCATGATATATACAAAATAAACTGTCCCGCTTTCATAGAAAATCAGAATAAATTGTACATTTTAAAAATCCAATGGCGATATGTCGTTTGAAAACATCTCGCAGACAATACTTTTCAGAGCTGTTTCTCAGAGCCAAAGTAAAGAGCAACAAACATTGTTTTCAAAAGAAATTGCTCGTAATTCTCGTTTTTTTGTTTTATTTTGTTGCTAAATTGCGCTCGTAACACAACATATTTTATAAATAATATTTCAAATATAAGCAAAGCCCCATTCGATAAGATGAATGGGGCCTTACTTGCTCTTGTAAATAGTAAAAGTGTCTCACAAGTGCATATGGCTATCCATAATGGAGTTCTGATCCCTACGCTTATGCAGGGTGGTAAAAGTTGGGTATGGTATAAGAAAAACAAAAGTAGAATGTGAATGCAGTAGAAATGCAATATTTGCGTAGTACACGTGCAGTATTTTTAAATGATAGATTATATAGATACTGTAATGTCAGAGAATGGTATGGTTTGAAGATGTAAACTAGAGTTAAAGAAAGGTATGTTGCGGTGGTTTGGCCATCTGGATAAGGTGAATGAAAAACAAAACACATCTATAGAGCGAATACTTGCGATGGAAGGGTCGCCCTGGAAGCCTTTATACAGAGACGTAAAAAGGGTCAAAATTCAAGCATCCCAAACCGACGAATTTGCATGAAACGTTTGATGGATGTTAGCGAAGCAAGAGAGATATACGAAGATCGTAACCAAGTGAAAATCCATGGACTCCGCTTACCATTATAGGAAATAGACGTAAGTTTATAATAAAAATATATAAAAAAAACCGAATGAAAGGAAATTGTGAGATTTCATAAGAAAAAGTTCCTGTCTTCTGTAATAGTATTTCTATATTAGTATAAAATTAGTAGTTGAAAATGCTAGAAATCTTTTAAACAGTTTGAAATGTAACACCTAACTAGCTATATTATAAAATTAATATTGGTAACTCTAATACAATAAATCCAAATAAACATTGAAGTTCTTTTTTTTTTAAATCCCAGGTCTTATCAGATCTTATCCGCAACGAACCACACAGCCTGCCTTCCGAACGAGTGGTTAAGTGTAAATTCGCAAAAAATTATGACGTATTTCAAGTGTTATTTTGTAACCTATGAAATAAAGATATTTTGAATTTGAATTAGGTGGGATACCGAGCCAAGTAAGTGCTTTTAAACGCCTTTATTTATTTTTTAAATAAGTTGTATGCTAAGTGTACGCGGAAGATGTCATAATTATATGCAGCGTATGATTTGAAATTTACATGCACGATAAGTATTTACACAGCAGAACGATATGAACAAATCGCGTGATTATGTTATAAATACATAGATATCTTAAGTTTGAATAAAATATGGTATAAAAAAGTATGCGGTATAAGATACAATGTCATTTTCTAATATTACTGCAATCCTTGTGCTGGCTATCAAAGAAGCAAGTTTTGCTTAAAATGCAACTGATGTGTTTACTTGCAATTTACAATGCATCTGATTTTAAAATATCGTAAAAAGGCATCCCAACGTTCAGGAGGGAGTTCATAAAAAGCGACGGAAAATGCTTAAATATAAATACTTCTTTTCATATACGTTAGCCCGTGAAGATGCATAAAAATTCATGTGGAAAAATATCAAAAAAACTTAATTTCGAGTTAGTGTATCGTAAAATGCTCCTAACCCAAAACATCAATTCCTAAAAAGCAGGTCGACAACACTACGGTAATCAAATGGCACCAGCAAGCATGGCAAAAATATCCACAAACCAGTAACCACGCCAAGACGGCGACTAAGTATTTCCTGACTACGACAGCAATCCTGTCCACAGCGGAGCATGGGGTACTAAAAATTCTCAACTATCGATCTCCTATATATCCTAAAAGTTCTGTCGGCAAGTTATACACGCAAATATTAAAAAAAAATTAAAACAATTAGCCTTTAAATAGGTTTTTACGTCGGTATAATCATAGACAAAAGCAGACCCGGCAATAACGCAGAACACGCTAGACATGACATGTCTATGCAATTATCATGGCCCACGAACAATTCGAAAATAAAAAGGAACGAAGCTGGATAGGAATTCGATGAGAATGACATATAAGGTTCGTCAGAACCTATTCGTTTCCCTCATATTATTAAAAAAAAACATAACATTGTTAAAAATTTCTATCCTACACACCTACTGTGTCGCAAATAGTAATAGAAAAGTATCATCTTGCAACCATACGAATAAGCTTGTTTGAATCCTAAAAACCTTGCAAAATTGTAGACTATGTTTTCAATTTCCTCTCCTCACGCTCCACCGCAGATTATACACAAGGATGAAAAGTATGATCGGCGGCAATGCTCATGTGAATGTGAACTACAATGAAGTGTTTAGAAACTTGGTAAGATGTTTGCAACAATAAATCCACAGTCCATCCATGTACAAAATGTAAGCACGAAACCGATGTAACAACTGTCGGGAGATGTAGATACGGAAAAAAAATGTCCTTCCTTCTTCGACGCTCTCAACGCGACGTAAATTGATTGCTCAACCGCAATTGTCTCAAAAAGTAAAGAGAGGCAAAGCAATCGTATAATATTCATAAACAAAAAGTTAATGACGAGTTTTTAATTGGAGTTATATAATTTAAATGAAATTCGCCTCGCCGACTACAACACCTTTACATTCCATTATTCTCAAATTAATTGCTGCCACATTCATGACTCCATTTGCAGATTCCATTGCTACTTTTTGCCCTTTTTTTTTAAAAAAACGGTCAAACAATTTGTTTCGTCTGTATCTTATATACGTTTTACGTAAATACTGAAACATTTCGATACCTCGATCTTGAGAAACATTTTAGAATTAAAACAATACATTTGAAGACGGTACATATCGGGTAACTTTAGGTACGTAATGACAAAACCATATCAGAACAAAACAAAATATACGCGCTATGATGTTTATTTATAATAAATATCACGGGTTTCTTTACAAAAATCTTTAACAAAATTCTTTGAGCTTCTAGATCCTTTACAAATGCAGGCTTTAGAAATATTGTCGTTTGCGTCTGTAGTTTGTCTAAGGAGATATTTTTTGAAAAATTTACCGTTCACTATTTTTAGCTTATAATCCACAGCGTCACTACTGTAACCGTACACATGGAAAAAAAACATTTTTGACAAAACTAACACAATGTTTAGTAGGCAGAGAAAATGCACAACATACAAAATTTTGTAACACAGACAAATATTGTAATGAATACCGCGCAATTCGACTTGTATAACTACATGATTTTAATTAATATTTGTGTTGAATACTACAAAAAATAAACAAATAAATTTAATTTATACATACTATACGACAAATTAAAAACACTAAATGTCTTATACTACACACTGAATCACATGTCACTTGAACTTAATTTTTCGTCATCACGTAACGGTAACTTTCTGATATTAAATATACTATTTAAATTGTAAATACGAAGACTTGTATTGTTATGCGTGTAATATTGTATTGCAATATAAGATATATATTTCGTTTGCATCACGAGAATATTGAACTTCATACACTTATTGACGGTACGTTCATTCTGTCGATTTCGAGTGGTCGTCTCGTGTGTCACGTTGCGTTTTTCGAACGCCATTTTATTTTTATTTACGCACAAAAGAATGGAGGAGGCCAGACATATAAAAACTACTGCAAAAGTGTTCGTATTGAGTACACAAAGAAACTAATATATTGAGTACAGTGGAAAGTTATCGTATTCACACGGCAAATACGAAAGACGCCGCACGAGGCTCGGTTGCCCAAGTACTTTGCGATATTTCGAAGACAATGAAAGGATTTTGAAAATATTACCAACAATTATACGTATTTTAATATATATATATATATATATATACATTTATTTTTGTTTAGAAAAATTGATACGGCAAAACTTGGAGGGTGTATATAGCAAGTTATGTATAAAAACTCTGAAATGATTACGTGATACTAGGCAACTTATTGATAATACTACATGATAATTTCTGATAACACGATAATGTCTGAATACAGGTGGCAATCAACCTAACAAAAACGTTTTAGTACTTCAAACATTTCGTTCCAATACTACCGAAACTGATTATACATTATCTTTATGGAAAAATGATGTTTGATATTTTTATAGCTAAATTGAAATAAGTAACGGTCTACCATTGGTAATAATATATCAATGCCAACCAATTTAATCATCCCTTCAAATATTATGCACGGTGAAAGACATCGGTACAGTCACTTTTCAGAATAATTATTTTTCATTATTCAATGCGACGTAGAAATATCTACAAGTTGGGAGGAACCATTTTTATAATACAAAGAAATACCTACAAAGTTTTATTCCGATAATAAAATGCGCCTGTCGACTGACACATTAGCCTAAAGTCAATTTTAAACATCTACATTGACAGCCCGTTAGACATGAACTAGATAATGTATACAATAAATAACACTTGAGTATGTTAAAGTATAATAGACGATATAAGAATTTTTTTAGTTAGTGCGTATACAATATAAGTATTTTTTTTATTCGCTCACGAAGGTATGACACAGATTTACACAATGCATATACAGATTTCCTTTAAAAGTGCTGACTGTTATAGCATTGTTAGAGGCAATTAATATTTCCATTTTCTAAATGTTTAAAGTCAATCAACTGTATATAGCACAACAAAATATAAAAATTTCTAAGCGTAATGTACATTGACAAACAATTCCAAACATGTTCATTTGTGCAAAGCTAAACGATTACTTCATGAAGGGGCCTAAAAGTCATATTTCTAATGATCCTATTGCAATAGAACAAATTAAATTTTTCCATATAAAAAAAAACCTATAGCTCAAATATATACAAGTAAATCATATTTTCTGTGAATAAATATTCCATATTTATTAAATAAATCCGGCATTACCGCCTTCTTATAGGCAGCGATTCCAATCGCAATCCCTTTTCTGTCACTATCCATTCATTACATCGATTTATACGTCCCGCGGTATCGCACCCGTAAATACTGTTTTATTGTTTGTCACGACCATGATTGATTGCATTGTTTATTCATATAGGTGCAATAACCACTGTTGCATTTAGCATTAGACAGGTATGTAATATGGATATTTGTCTATGCATTTGTAATTTCAAACCATGAAACTCTAAACCGTTTTAAAATCACCACTAAATCTATAAAGGTAAAATGGTGAAATTACTCAACAGTGACGAAATAACATATTTAAAAAATCAAAATACAGCCTATAATTTAATAACAGAATAATTTCCCTAAAGAAATATATTAAAGAACAGTATCCTATGATTTTTATCACGGACGTTTTAATTTTTTAACGCATTATTGGTTAAAATGTTCCAGAATATTATAAATTTTGTTTGTTCACAACGGACATGACACGTTCACATCTCTGTTTTTTTATAAATGATTTATAATTTTGTTTACAAGCGGAATGTTCGAGAAGACTTGCCGAGGTGTATATTAATCGGAACTCGAACGCTGACAAGTAAAACTTTTTGGCGATCAGTGCATTTACGAGTTAAGTACGACAAAGTAAGTGTTAAAGTGGTTCTGTTGTCATTTTCTATATCTCAGTGTTGCTGAATTTATACCTTTTGCTTTTCTGAATATTCACTTTCCCTCTCATCTCAATCCTCGCAACCCGCGATAGAGTTATTTATTAGAAATAGAGAGTAGCAGTCTAATAAAGAAATATTCTCATACAAAGAAACTATTTCCTTGTAGATGAAGATAGAACACAGACATTATTTCCAAGCCATAATGACAGAAACCACTTATTTCTACTTATTTTGCGTCAAAGAATTCTATAATTTGCGATTGTAATGATCATCATAAAGAGCGTGGACCGCTAAAGTGCTGTCTGCAATGCTAGACCCTTGAAAGAGCACCGGGCGGACTGCGACAGGCGATTGGCAGCACTTAGTGCCTGTCCAATAGCCAGGCAAAATTTGGAGATTATTTCGCTCTAGCTAGATTTATGAGTGAGTTTCTACACTCGCCGACGTTGGCCGAATTGGTTAATCGATCCCGATAGGCAATGTATGTAATACTTTATGTATGTACATTAACAATTATTACGAATATTTGGCAATTTATTCGAGTTCTTTATGCCCCAAATAAAACACTTATTACTTTATGTTATTACTTTAACATGAATATATGATCTTATTGATATTTATGATCATATTCATCAACTGGAGTCGCAACCATAACCTGTTAGTCATATTTTGTTCATGAAAAGGTAGTTATTTATTATAGTAACTATTTAGCATAAAGTATATGGTAAATAAGAAAAAAATTTATCTGTTAAACAATCAAATATTATCTTTACAATCGAAACTGTAAACACAAATATATTTAGGTATTTAGTTATATGTCTATGAAGAAAAGTCAATGAAACATATTTAACTAAAAAAGTACCCTCAATTTAATAACAGCCGATAATTAGAACAAGCAAAAATTTGTATTCATAATCTATTTAAACAAAAAGAAATACCCTCACCGATACAGTGTCCCCGAGTGTATCTTCTTCACTCCGTCCATAGCTGCAGTGTGGCACTTATCATGTCTGACCCCGACGCCTGTTGACTAATCACTACTTAATGCGTTACTAATGTCATATTGACTGTGATAACAGAGAACCTGTTGTACTGAATCACACCTAAAACAAAACAAATTGATATCATTCATGTAAACAGGTTAAAATGTTAACATTCATATACAAGGGAATTAAAATTCTACTACAGTTTTCAATAAAATTGGTAAGTATGAATAAGATTGAGGTACAGATAGATTTCTCTATTTAACATTATTCAAGAAATAGGCAAAAAGCTATCTTTTATGATATCATGAAAGAATTTTTAATCCACAATACATTGTATTCCTCTAATGATATGTTTATCTTTATGTATTTCTTTAGCATTATCTTGTAACTGGCTGACCTGGCAGATGTTATTCTGCCCTTTACGTTATGTGGTATGCCCATATAGTATGTGCTAAAGACTCCATCCACATGGATGTAGACGATGTAGACTGAATTCCTTCATCTTTTATATTGATTGATCTTCCGGTCCCGATACTGCTCCTGATTTCAATCCAGGACATATTCTTAAATTTACTCAGCATCCCAACCTTGATTTCAACTCTACTCTCGTTTTATTTACGGTTCCGGTTGTGCTGTTGACTCCTATCCTAATCCCATTCTCAATTCTACTACTCATCCTATTTTAAATTCCAATTCCACCACCAGTCATAGTTCCAATTTGGATAAAATTGGGGATAAATATTAGTATCAGAATAAAATACAACCTACACTACTTGAGGATAATGTAGCAAGAAGTTTTAGAATGGGTTAAGTAGTACAAATATATGGATAAAGCTGGAGACAAATGTTAGTGGACTAATTTATTCAGAGATAGCATAGCTTTCTATTAATATTTGAATTTGTACAATCAACTTGTAGGTTGTCTCTGGTGGAAAAATATGCAGACAAAGCTGGAGGCCATTGTTAGTTTTCCTTGCCAGGAATATTTCTGGCTGCGTATACATTTTGCTGAATTACTATTGTAACTGGATGAATGGTTTAGGCACACATACAGGACATTCATACAAAAAACATTCATTTTTATGTACATACTAGGTGACCCAGTAGACATTGTTCTGCCTGCAGCTCCACCATTGGACACAGAATGAATTCCTTCTCCTTTCATATTCATCGACATCAACTCCATTTAATCTCACTTTTGATTCTGATCCTAATCACACTTTTGATTCTAAATCAATCTTCACGCTCATTTTGATCCCAATTTCATTGTCAATTTCGTTCCAGTCTCGCTTTTGATTTTGATTCTGGTTCAGTTCTCGATCCTATTCTTTATCTGGCTTTGAATTCCAATTCTGCTACCTATCATGGTTCCTATTTGAACGAAGCCAGAGGTAAATGCTAATTTCAGAATAAAATATAAGCTATAATACTCGACGATAGTGTAGTTTTTTATGACTTAAAGGATATTTGAAATTAGAATGTAAATTCATGGATGAAGAGTGTGGTAAATGTTGACAGCCTAATTTACTCAGGAATAGTGTAGCTATCTATATATTATTGAAAGATTTTTTAGAATTTCTTTGGTAGTACAAACACATGAATGGATCTGGGGGCAAATACTATTTTTTTTTCCAGAAACATTCCTGAATATATATATATATATATATATATATTACCTGAATATATATATATAATATATATATTATATATGAATTATCACCAAAGTTTCGCAAAAATCAAATCAATGTTTGGGCATGCACGGGGGACAGACTAACAAATATTCATTTTTATAAATGGGTATTCCTTCATCTTTTGTATCCATCAATCAATCTTAACCCGACTCACTTCGAATTCTAAAGAAAAAAAAGAGAATCAACTACATCCATCATTTAAGTCATAGTTTACAATCACGAGTTCGAGTAAAAATACCTTAGAAAAAAGTATTTTCGATTTTTCCCAGATTTTTAAATTTTGTGGGCAACTTTTCCAATTTTTCTTTCAGTAATAATTTTATTTAGACTATTATGAACATTTAAAAAATAAATTTTTCAAATCAGTCAAGCTGTTTCCAAGTAATATACTGACCAATGAACAGTTTTCTATTTTCATTCAGATAAGATAGATATAAAAAAAAAAATATTTAAATCAATGCAAGAAAATCAGATTTTGTAAATTTATTCATCATATTCTGAGCTAAATGTAGTTTCATGACAAAATTACAAACGCCTTCTTAACTTGACTAGGTATACAAATTAAAAGAAACTGAATGACTGACATATTAATGCACAATTCATATTATTAAGCTTAAATATGGTTTTACAAATTAGGTAATATATAGTACACAATGTTTCAAATTGAAAATTGGTCTGATGCTAATGGAATGATGAGATGGCGTTGAATCCACGTGTGTAGTCTTTCGCTTTCAATACTTCTACTTGGTCTTCTAAAAGACCTGCTGATGAATATTTTTACCAATTTATGTGTTGGCTGGCCTAAAAACCTACCACAAGGACGTGTGCATATTTTGGACGTGAGCTTATGTGGAAATGGCAGACAACCAGCATATTGATAAAGCGATCAAGACAGTTACCTTGAGCAAGGAAGGAACCAGTGGATTATGACCAACATGGGGTGTGGAGAAGCTGGAAGAGTGGCAAACTAATAAGCAGAGGTAACAGCAGATTAAATTATCCAGTGCTTTTTAACTCGGGTAGAACAAGCACACAGCAGATCAATTTTGAAGACTAATAGTTTACAGAATGTTTACTAACATTGTACTGTTTAATAGTTTACAGAAAATTATGTCAACTGATGACGAATGACAGCAGACCTCACCCTGCCTCGCTATACATAATGAAATGATACAGAGGCTTTGTAAAACTAAATTAAAAATAAAAATTATCAAAAAATTACAAAATGTCAATATGTTAAGTTGATTTATGTATATATTGTCTATTAAAAAATACAATAATAACAATTTAGACTTCAAAAAATTGTAACTAACACATATAATTACTAACTCTTTTCAAAAACTAGACATTCGGCATCCTGGGACATATCTTTTACATTGAAAATGGAATCATCACATGCAAATTGGAACAACTGACAAACACTAATGACGACATAAATTTGACCACATGATTAAATTTGACATATGATCCCTGATAAGACTTTAACATCATGGACAGGCCTGACCTTCCTGATTTTTAATTATGTAGCTTATGATATTAATAAGTCGTTGAATTATTCCATTTCCATCAGTCAAGAAAATCTGAAACAATTCATTATTCACTCATAACATAACTTCATTATTTCATAATATTTTTGATAGCATATTAGTATGTGTTGTATAATTTTTGTTACAATATTATTCAGTTTATCATACTATTAAACAAATGCCTAAATGTATTATAAATCCATAAACGCAACAAAACAAACCCAAGTCTGTTAACAAGAGAGCTATTCAAATCGACTGTGTAGTTATTGTACTTATATGAATAGAGGTCCAAGAAGGAAATGGGGGCACTCAGATCTATTGTATACAAATGGTATGGTGTTATAGTACATTTACAATTTTCACCTATGAATTGACAAGAATTTCTTAATTGTGATCATTTGAAGGATCCTTATTTCACTATAGATATAAAATGTTTTTCCATGATTTGTCTTCGATTTTATTAAAAAAAAAAAAACAATTTTAAAGTCTATTACTCTATTTAAAGATGATTTCTTGGCCATATTCTGTGTCAGATTGGTACACATCCGAATCTTATCACCTTTATCTAATATTGATAAAATGCATTTATTATTTAAATACTCGTAAAAGCACTTTTAAATATCTAATTTTTACACTCATTTCACAGTCTAAAATGGATATTAAAATTCATTAAGCAAATTTGAAAAATATACGAGTGCCTATACTTATAAATACATATATAGATATGTAGGCTGTCTGTGTATTATACAATACTTCTGTAAAATTCTGGTGATAATTATTTGTTTCATATTTTGTAAAAAATATGTGTTTTATTAAACCTTTTTCCGTCTGTCTGTATGTGATTGGAAACTATAAATTTGTAGGCTGCCTGTATGTACAATATTTTTTATCAGATTTTATGATATTTGTGATAAATTATATTTTGAAATATATATCATGATGGATTTGATTTTGTGATATATTTTATGATGTGCTTAATCGGTATTGAGCATTTAAAATTTTCCTCTGTCTATCTGTTTATCATTGGAAATTTGGACCTATTTATTAAACATTGGCTTGATCAATCTTGATGAAATACTGGGACACAATAACAAATATGTGATTGTACAAAAAATAGAACATAGAACATATATCATATCAATAAAATGTCTGCATGTTTGTTTGTCTTGACTAATCCCCGACAAGGCTGAACAGATTACAATCAAATTTTGTAAGAAATAGATACTTTTTATATAAAAAAGTATTTACATATCAAAAACACATTAATAATGTCCAAGGAAGGACTGAAATCAACATTAATATGAGTATTGGATTTGAAAAGAACTGTTATCAAAATAAAGGGTTAACCTCGGGATTGTAAACAATAATAAGTTTACGCACAATAAAAGGGATAGAAAATGGCTGGTAAAACAATAAATCTTTCATTTATTAAATAATTTTCATAAAAAATTTGGCGAAAATACTTTTTTTTTATATTTGCATGTATAATTCTGATATCCATCACATACATAACTGCTCAAGGTAAGGCAAAATAAAACCTAACAGAAATATCTATATGAAGCTAATCCATATCAAATCTCCTTCTACTGACACAGGGTTACATTTACTATTGACATAAATATAAAGGATACCATTCACAGCCTGCTTTAATTCATATCCTGGCCAGTACAATTAGATTGAACTAATGAAAGGCTTTGATAAATTGCCACAATTAAGAAATATGTTTTAATTTTTAAGCTGACCATACACAACCTTATAAGGAAATTAAATTTCTATAACTATACTGAATATTGAAACTTCATTTCTATTTTTAATTGAATTATATTGTACATTAGCATAATTTGAATTGTATAAAACATATATTCAGTAGAAGAATATGATGGTTTCTTAACCTATACATATAATAAATCTGCAGAGAATTTACTGTGTATTTGTATGTCTTATGTTTCTGTATGCTAATCTATACAATGATAGAATCAATTAGGATTTCAGTGACGTATTGAAATAAGCATGGTTTAATATTGGTTAATTGGTAGACAAATAAAACTGTTATGCCAATTTTAAAGTGTGTCTCTCATGAACTCAATGTGACTCATACACAAATTGGTAGAAAAAGCAATGCTCAGCTACTTTATGAGTGTGACAATGCTCGGCTACTTTGTGAGCGTATGCTAACCAAATGACTACAGTGGGTCTTATGTATGTTCACCTTGCATGTATTTTTATAGGTTTTATAATGTCAGTCTGATATATTTAATTAAAGTGTGAAATCTACTAAATCATACTACTTTAATTATTATAATCTACTGAACTGATCAAAAAAGGCGGAGGGAAAGGAATGAAAAAAGCAGGAGAAGAAACAAAAAATGTTGAAAAAGGGCCTACAATGCATTCAATATGTTCACCAGAGAGGAATTGCAGTTAATTATGCATTTAATCCACTATAAGAAAATAAGTGAGTCCATATACAAGTCTATAATGTTTTTGATAACAAATTTAGATAAAAATTCAGTTTACTTATCGTAGGTGGCTAAACTGTACACATAAAAAAATGATTGAATAAAATGAGCAAAGAAATAGGGTACCTATACAAATAATTTTGGCATGTTTTAGTATGAATTTTCTCCACCTATTCTCATTTCTGTTTCTTCACTTATATTGTATAATATTATTATTATTGTTGTTATAATGCATTAAGTATGTTTGTAATGTATGTATTTAGTTATATACATTTAGCTTATTTGTTAGAAATACTGTTATAAATGCTAATATTATTATTAGTAATGCTAATTGAGTTGCAAATACCAATCTAAAATTACTGGATAAGTACTATGAAATATCGCCTGTTTATAAAGATGTTCAATCACATTTTATGTTTAACTACTGAAAAAAATATGAGAACTATTTTCTAAATTCACTACAAGAATCTATCGCAATTTTCTGAAGTCATTTAATACAAATTCAACATATTAAAGTCCAAATTCACAAGTCATCTAGATTCAACAGTCCAGAAACAACCACAAAATTTCCATATGGATAATAGCTTATTTGTTCAGAAATTTTTAAAAATAGCAAAATTATAATATATATATATATATATATATATATATATATATGAATATATATTAATAAAAACAAAACAAATTTATTAATAAGTATTATTAATAAATTTGGTTGCTACAAACACATTTCTTATGTTGATAGATTTTGTAACTAAAATACATTACTAAACACTGATGATGTACTTGCATGGAAGTGTAATATTTCCAAAACAGATAATACACAACCATAGCGAGTTACATTATTTGAATTACAAATCTAAAAATGAATAACTAAATAATTTACAAATCCAAAATTAATAAAAGTGAAATAAATTATAGACATTATATAAATATCTAATTGGAACATAATGCATAATAAACAAAAATATTTTAAAATAGATTTTATTGATTACATTATGAATTTCAGTACGACATTATGATAAGAGAAAATAAATATAAACGAAATGACTTACCGAAAATGGCTACAGACGACTAAAAAGTATGTACGATCAACTCATTGTCTCTTCATTAAAACCGAACGCAAGGCAAGTTCTTTACACCACAAATACCCCATTCATATGCACTTTCCAACAGCTTTTACTAAACCACAGCAAGTAGTAAAACATGAAAAATATTTGACGTACTATCTTACTATACTACGCGCAGGGAGCGGCCGGAATACAATTAGTTATTATAGATTAATGACCACTAATAAAGCTTCGAGTAAGAACGTAAAAATTAACTGGTTATCAATTTCATTAATTTTAAAGTCAACGTTATAATCTATCCATTAGAAACCGAAAATTATAATTTAGGCGACAACGAAGCGAGCTCACCCCACCACCCTTCACTGGCCATAATGCAACAAAGTTAGGGTTACCATTGTATGCAAGAAATACAAAACGGAAATTTCAAAGAGATAGAAATAATAATAAAATTGAGCCATACACGTTCTTCGTCAACTTTATCTGAAACAGTTTTTTGTTATAAAACTAAAAACGTACGTCATTAATCATTTGTAGCTTAAGCAAAATAACAAAAAACAGGAGGCAATATTTTTTATTTTTCTTCAATTTCGTACGTATTGCGTAACAAAACATGCTTTCCTTCTGTGCAACTCAGCTAGGAACGTTTAACGTGATATATCTATGGTAGTTTTGAATAAAATACAAAAATAGAACAAAAGTAATTGGTGGTATCTTATGTGTTGAAAAATGTCTGAAGAAGTAAAGAAATAAACAAATCCAACAAAATATACTTCAATATGTACATATTTAAAATAATATATTTTTTGTGAAATTCCTTAGAATATGATAATCAAGGACATTATCATTCAGGGATTTGTTAGGACTTACGAAATTGCATCCATATACGCTTGCCAAGTTACAACACCTAATTCCTCTCAGTACAGCAAACATAAGAGATTGTACACACATTGTGTACGCTTATCGATAGTTATTTCGATCTTTTTGACGTGACAACGTCTTAAATTAAGTCACTTATGTGTAACGCTCGGTAACGGATGAGTCACCGAACTACACTCAACTATGATCGGTTGCCGCGCGCAACATGCATACGGTATATAAATACTAATATTTCAAGATTCTAAATAAATGTTTTAAATTGTATACGAATGAATATTCACATTAAAATGATTTTACCATTCAAAGTCGTTGTCACGTAAAACTTTCGCCCGTATACCGACTTTACAGGCAACCAATTTTTCAATCTAAATATTTATGTATAAATGAAAAATAGCGATGCGTCAAAGCCATCTAAACGTTCGATGATGCTCTGGCGATAATCGTTTAATATCGCTACTGTTTATTGTGACGTAATCCATAATCTGTATTTCCAATTATTTTATTACAATTTATTTACATCTAACTGCTATTTATTTGTCACTCCTCACTCATATTGATCGCATTGCAATGATTTCCTGCTATCAATAGTGTTTTATGTATTACAAACTGTTATGTTGTTTGCATATTACATACTGCATTTGTTTGTAATATACAATGTAAATGGATTACATCAATATTGATTTCCCAAAAGAAAATGCAATAATTGTAGCAAGTACGTTAATTTGAAAAACTACGTTTTGGTTAATTTTATCTAATAAAAATTATCCATTTTCTGTATGGATGGGAACCAAGAACACAAAGTATTCTTGGTTCAGTAAACGAGCGTGAACATAATCTCCTTTTTGTCGATTTACATGAAAATAAATAAACTGTGGGTATAAACGCTACTACTTTATTTTAATGAAATGGTAGAATGGAAATGAGAGTGGTGGGGCATAATAAATTCATTTTGAAACAGCAAAAACGAATATTTACTCTTGAATTGAAATGTATAATACGTTCTTTCATTGACTTTTAACTACCTCCATACTATATTGTATTGAAATAGATGAAATTGCAAAGTGTTCAATTGTATCAATGAAACCCTAATAAGTATCGTATAGCCTTCCTTTCACTTTCAATTGCGTACATACTCAATTTATGGAAAATTACTAAAATCATAAATGTTTTTGTTTGCTCTCACAGATCTCTAAAACGTATCGTATATGTTTTCATTGGTTTTCAAGTACCTTTACTATTTTATATTTAATTTTGAATTAAATTCTTATATTGAAATCGGTTAAAATATAAAGGTTCTTAGAGACTCTCAGGGAACCCCAGAACCCATCGCAAATTTTTATTGTAAATACCATTCTCTCACGATTGAACCCATGTGGACATAAAATGAATCCTTACATCATTTAAATCAACTATTGACATGTATCCATCATGACACCAATCCCACTTTTAGTCCTCGATTTCGACAGTTGCGGTTCTGGTCCCGATCTCGATTCTTATTCCACCTTTTCCTTTCATGACTTTGATTCAATTTTATTCCATTTTCAAGTATTTTTTTTTAATTTTCATGTGGGAATTCTAAATTTTATGGATAAAAAGTACTTAAATATAATTCAATACGCTCCTCTACCTTCCAGTGAAAATCTCACCGTGATCAGATCAGGACACACAAATAGGCAGATTAATAGACCAAATATTTTAAAAGGATTATTTGGGTGCTTCATACGTAATTTAATAAAAGATAGTTATACTGAAATCACAGACACACAATTTTATTTATGTATTTAGATTTATATGTAAATATCCATTCTGCGATGCGAATACGATAATTGCCATTCCTAAGATGTTTTCACTATTATCGACGCAATATGTACATTGTGGCACTCCTGTTAGTTGCTCCTCTTGTCATTTTTTCTATTTCCGCAATGGAAACTTCACTGTTTCATTTGTAGAACAATAGCATTGGCCATCAATCTCCGTTTGAGAACGGAAGACTAAATCAGAATTCTTAACCAATGTAAAACATAAAACTTCAGCGACGTACGGTAATCAAAAGATGGAACTATGTATAGTCGTAGTGTGTAACCGTATAGAGAAATTTTGGCCTTAATGGCCAAGATGACCACATGACAATATAGCCCCTTTGGATTCACAAATTATAAATTAGCGCCATCTAGAAAATAATTGTAAACCTTTTTTCTTTATGGTAATCAAAATCGGAAACGAATAAGACCACATGATTATATACCGAAACAGAATTTTATTTATTTCGATTAAATGGCATCCGGTTAGATATTCTAAATTCTAACTGGCTCCAGCTGAAAGCAATGCCACAGTCCCGGCGGTGGTATTGTGCTGAATTGGAACCGACTCGGCATTGACCTAATTTACCATATGACTGCTTTTTTTTACTTCAACATTGATCTTTACCGAATAAAACGTTCTTTCTTTCTTCTTCGTTCTTTCATCTTCTTTCTTTCTTCTCCTTTCTTTCTTTCTTTCTTCTCCTTTATTTCTTTCTTCTTCTTTCTGTTTTTCTTCTTCTTCCTTTCATATCCACTAGCAGTCACTCACCCGCTTCTTTGGGGGTAAACTTAATTTCTTCTTTTTCTTTTCATTATTCGATTGTGCCCTCGGTTTTGCTCATAAAATGAATACCTTCATTTTCTATATAAGCCTATTTTTCTGTCAATTTTGATCGCGATCTTGGTCCTGTCCTCAATATCAATTTTGGTTCCACTGCTGGGTCCGTTTCCCATCCTGCTCTCGATTTAATTACAGGTTTCGATATCGATCTTGGTGCTCCCTTTGGCATTAATGGTAGTGACAACAATTACTATTTTTACTGCAACGGACATACAAATAAACATAATATTATAAGAATCCTGCTTGTACGTCCCAAATCTTGCTTACAGGTCTCATTCACAATTCTTTCGATAATGATTTTCACATACAGTTTGCCAACGACGCTTAGGTGGCTAATAGGACGGTAATTTGAGGAAACCTGCCGTGACCCATCCCCTATTTAGACGGGTACAACGACTTCTTTACATCAGTCATTTACCTAATGACCCTATGGCTTTTCCAGCATTTGTTAAAGAGCTGGTACAACAGGTTTGCCCCTATACCTCCACCACCCTTCAGCATCTCTGATGAAACTCTATTAAATCCGGCAGCTTTTCCAACTTTCATACGCTTTAAAGTTTTCATAATTTCATCCATCGTAATCCTTTCCTAATAATTCTTCCAGCGCTTTTTCGCATTATTTTCCTAATTCAGTAAATGCTCATCATCGTCTCTAATCACATGCATACATAATGTCTCAGAATTATACCCGGGCCTTTTTCAACATATGCTAAAAAGGTTTTTGGTTTGCCCAAAAATCGTCTGAGAATCTTTTATCATAGCGTGCTTTTATTTCATTCTTTTTTCTTTTCACACATTCTTTAGCTCACATTTTTGCATCTTTATACGTCC
Source organism: Eumeta japonica (assembly GCA_005406025.1). Classification (NCBI taxonomy): domain Eukaryota; kingdom Metazoa; phylum Arthropoda; class Insecta; order Lepidoptera; family Psychidae; genus Eumeta; species Eumeta japonica. The sequence goes on along the minus strand of BGZK01000822.1, from coordinate 132,430 downwards.
TTTCAGCATCTTTTAGTTCATATTTCAAGGCGTCCTTTCTTTGCACTCTGTGATTGCCCTTTGCAGACAGTAAATCCAGTCGTGACTTCTTTTCACTGACTACTTTCCTCACTTCGGAATTCCATCATTCATTATCTTTGTTACTAACATTTGTTCTCTTATTCACTCCACATACCTTTTTTGCTTCATCTACTAATACAGATTTCGTCACTTTCCATGATTCGTCAAATTCTAATTATTCATACTGTTTGATTTCACCCACACAATCTTTCAATCGCTCTACATGCTCGTCTTTACATTCCGATCCTGAAGCTTACCAACTTTTATTCGTTGTAGCTCCGTAGTAATCATTTTCACATGGTGTCGCCAACGCTGGCATAAAGTCTTGATTCGACAGGCCATTGAGAAGTATTCTGTACCAACGTTGACGCCACGGTACACTCCCCTGACCACAACTTTGCTTCTTAATCGATCATCCACAATTATAAAGTCTATCGTGCTTTTGTCTTTTCTTCTCCACCAAGTATATGAGTATATCCTTTTGTGGTCAAATGTAATGTTTGTCACACACAAGTTAAATTCTTGACACAGTAAGAGAAGACAATCATTATTCTCATTCACTCTTTCATTTCCAATTTATTTAAGACTATCTCATTTCCGTCCCATTGTACACCCACCCAGCCATAAAAATCACTTAAAATCACCTAACATGATGATCCTTTCGTTTCTGTCACATTTCGCTAATATGTCCCTCACTTCAGTCCAAAACTCCTCCCATCCTTCGAGCTGCTTGGACATATCAGGGGCGTATACGCCTATAATAAAAATCCGTGTCAATCCAATTTTAACCAACTTTAAGCCAGAGGAGCCTTGGACTTACACATTCGTAACCGTTTACACATTCAAATAACCTTTCTGACAAGATAAGGCCAACACCGCGGCATACTCGTTGCCTCTGGTCAACGCCGGATCAATAAGTAGCGAAGGGGTTTGACGGTTCCGCCACTACCTTTCCTTAAAGTCTCATTCACGCATAGAATATCCAGTCGTCTATCTTTCATCAATTTGTAGATATCATCGATTTTATCATCCATACCTCTACACACATTCAGAGTACCGGAACAGACTTGTCCAGTCCTTGTTTCGCCCCTCTGGGGAACCTACACGTGATGGGTAGCGAACACCGCACTAGAGCTCCCAATTCCCCGGTATGGGAATTTATTCCCTCCAGATACGATGTGACTGCCCGGAACTGGCCCGGGGAGAGATTCTCTGACAATGCCACTACCCTTCTGAGGTAATAATTTTTTAATTTCCGCGAACATTAAATTTTGTGAGTTTTGGAGGGAATAAGAGAAGTAGAAAGGATGAGAGGTTAAAAGAATATTGAGATTTTGAGGTGGGAAGGATAGGGTAGAAGGATACTGCCATCCCTGAAAGGAAGAGTGACTGGGACAGGTAGCAGCTCGAGGACTCCGAGTGCGCTTGCGCGTCTGCCCCTGCTCAAAGCCGGATATTCTTAGTTCAGGTAGACACCCTTTGGAGATGGGGTATACGGACCAAATTTTTTCTCTGCGAAACATTACAGAAAGGTTTTTGGCCAGCAACCAAAAGGTTTTCTGTATTTTCGTAGATCTGGAAAAAGTTTGTGATAGAGTGAAAAAGTAATTTATGAGAACCGTATCCATATATGATGTGAATAGCGGATTGATACAGACACTGCAATCCCTATGTAGGGATTCTACTGCTAACGTCAGAATAAATGGGGCATACACTGACTGGTTTGACATCCGCAGGTGTGCCAGAATGTGTAGCTTCACCGTGGCTATTAAACCTATACATGAATATGATTACCTATACATGTCTGTATGATTTGAAAGAGTATGAGTGTTAACTAAGATTAGATGAGCTGTTTGTCAAATGCCTTCTATACATCGACGAGCAAGTAATCCTTACACCGTCGGCGTGCGGGCTGCAGGAGATAGTAAATAAAATGAATGATTAAGTTAAGAAAAGGGGGTATGAAAATAAATGTCGGTAAGATTAAGGTGATGGTGTTTGAAAGAGACGAAAGCACGACTGAATGCGATATACTTATAGAAGGTAAGAAAGTCGAACAAATGAAAGAGTTTTTTATGCTTGGATAGTCTATTTACAAATGATGGTAAACATAACAAAGATATTATAAGGAGGGTGAATGCGGGAAATACAGTGAATGGGGCCTTGCTCGCTATTATGAACAGTAAAAGCGTCTCACGACAATCTTGCTTGAATATTCATAATGGGGTTCTAATTCCTACGTTTATGTATGGTAGTGAAAGCTGGGTTTGCAGAAGAAAAATGAAAGTAGGATCAATGCAATGGAGATGCGATCGCTGCGTAGTATGTGTGGAGTATCTCGGAAAGATAGATGTAGAAACAGCGATGTTAGAGAACGGTGTGAAGAAAGATGTAGTGACTAGAGTAGAATGATGAATGTTGCAGTAATTTCGCCATCTGGAAAGAATGAATGAAAGTAGACTGACAAAACAAATCTATAGAACGAATGTGTGTGATGGAAAGGTCGGCAAGGGTTGTTCTAGAAAATCCTATACAAATTATGTTGGTGGCGTATTAAAAAAGGGCCAAATTTTAAGCACTCGAAGCCGATAAATCTTGCATGACTAGATTGATGGATGTCAGTGAAGCTAGAGAGACATGTAAAGATCGTATCTTATGGAAATCTATAGTCTCTGCCAACGCATCTTGGAAATAGGCGTGAGTTTATATTTATCGAATCGAACAGTCAAAATCCTATTCATTACGTTTAGTAATTTTTACGTGATTTCCTGACAAAAACCATTTTCTTTATATTAACCGTATGGAATCGATCATGTATCTTTCTGAAAATGTTCATAATCTTCTTTTTTTTTAGAATAATTTTGCCAAAAAACCTTAGTAATTGAAGTGGCCATTTCTGAGAAAAATAACTTAAAACATGTACTAAAAATTCAAGATCTTACAACCTCAACAATAACTAACGGTCGTGCGTCATGCCGGGTCCCCCTAGCTAACCGCCAAGCGCGGCCTGCAATGATCCGATTTGCACGAGCGCGTGCGGTCGTCGAAATTGCGCAAAAGCTATAGATATTTACCTTATTCACTGTTTTTTTTTTAATTTTACGATAGAGACGTTTCTTGTAATGATAGTATAGTTATAGTGTTAGGTTACAGTGATAGTATAAGTGTTACGTTTACGGTATTGACGTTTTAAAACTAAGGTTGTGTGTGATTAATACTGAAATGTTAAATAACAACGCCTTTCACTGTTATCGAATATACAAACATGATTTATTGTTGGGGAGTATGCAAAGATGACATTGCTAAGGCTCTAAGACTTTATAATTAAACTTACCCTGACAGTCAAAAACTTGCGAGTCCGCAAGTAATATTCCATGATGTGTATTGTTTACGCAATAATTTGCCTTGTTTGTTTAGAGGTGAGTAGAACACATGTGGAAAATCGGAGACTAATTTAATAATACCTACTATAGGCGACCATTAGATCTTTGACAACGTAGATAAATTCTTTAAAAATAATACATCGCGGAGCCCGAGCGCGGGGCAGAATTCGAGTTTGTCACCTCGTGCCGCGTGCCGACGATTGCGACCGCGTTTGCAGTTTGGCCAAGTATTTATTAGGGTTGCGTGTTTAGTGTTTTTTCAACGACATATTTTTTGTTATAGTTACCTTTCAAAGTTGTTCTAAAAAAGAAACAGATTATGAATATTTGCGAAAAAACGCATGATCGATTCCATCTTGTATATTCCATCTTAACCATCCGCTTCGATGAGCGTAAACTAATATTCAGCCATATTATATACCCCTGTATATCTGAATCATTAAAAATATAAATAACACTCGCATAAAAAGTATCGCTTACGTATGCATGGAGTAAATGCCCAGATTTTTAATATTAGCTGATCTTGCTGTCAATTCTGCTCCTGACCACGGTCCTGCTATCGATGTCAATTCTGGTTCCAATGTCAAGTCTGATCCCGGTCCCGCTATTCCAATAACGGTTTTGATTGAATTAACAGCTAATTTTGCTCCTGTGTTAGTAATAGCAGATTTTTACGGGTATTTATACATTTTTTTACATAGAAGGTAATCAGGTTATATAATATAATCTTATTATATGAATATTGTATCCTATTTAAGAACATATATCCACCTCTACATCAAAGATTACAATCCGTTCAGCCGTCAGCATATGATAAACGTCTATATAAGTATACTGTTACATTTTTTTGTATTATTAATAACCAATAAGATTTACAAACGATTCGGCGTCAATTGGTTAGATCCTAATAACAATCTGTCAGCCGTTAGCTTATGTCAAACATCTATACAAACTTACTTTAACATATTTTGTATTATTAATATCCAATGACCATTTACAAAAGATTCCGCGTCGATTGGTCAAGTCCCAATTACAATCCGTTCAGCCGTCAGCGTATGACAAATAATGTACAAATATATTTTGGATAATGAATAGCCCATAATCATTTAGACAATTTCGCGTGGATTGGTTATGATCCTATGCCGAAACCTTCAGCAGTTTCCAAGATCATAGGAATCAAAGAAAAAACATTTTTATAGATACACTACTATATAAATCCGTCATTTCTGTCTGTATATTCTATTTTTGTATTAAATATCGTGACATACATTCGTTTTATGACTCCCAATTTCACAATTTTGAAATTCATGTATCTGTATGTTCTTATAAAAGTCAAGAACGATTACACCGTTCTTGATGAAAATTGTTATATTGTAAGAACATGTATTTCACACACGATAGGCTACTGTATTTCTGTCAGTCTGTGTATTTTTAACACAGTTTTATAAGCTTGGGTTGTATCTAACTATGTATGTATGTATGTAAAGGAATCTTTGAGCTTAATTCATTAATTTCAAGAAATCTGATTAATTTTAAACTTTGCATACGTATCAAGGACCAATAACAATGCAATAATTTGATAACAGTTTCCCATTATCCTTATTAAGACCGCCAGGATTAATATAAGCTTGGGTTGTATGTATCTATATATGTAACGGGATTTTTGAGCTTAATTTTCACCAATTTCAAGAAGTCTGATTAATTTGAAACTTTGCGTACGTATCAAGGAGCAATGACAATACAATAATTTGATAATCCTCTTATCCTGATCAGGATCGCCAGGATCGAATAATTTCGTCACGTATCGTCTGCGTGAGAGCAAGTGGCTTATTACTGTTACTAAATTCTATTACTGTTTTGTAATAGAATTTAGTAACAATAATAAGCATTATTAATAATTCAACCATTGTTGTATTGTTAAAAATTACAAATGTTTACCAATCAACCGAACTAAAAAGTGAAAAATAAATATGTTTTAAAAAAACTAAAAAGCTCGCTTTTAAAGCACATTAAACTAAAAAGTGAAAAATAATCCTTAATATGAACTCAAAAAAATAATGAACAATGACGAAAAATACTAGTATTATCGTGGAAAAAGCGTGGGTTGCTCTAAATACGAAAAATGTGGCACAAAGCGCCCCACGTTTTTTCCACAATAATACTAGTATTTTTCGTCATCGTTCATTATTTTTTTGAGTTCATATTAAGGATTATTTTTCACTTTTTAGTTTAATGTGCTTTAAAAGCGAGTTTTTTAGTTTTTTTAAACTATATTTTTATAATTTGAGAACAATTTAACCGATCGTGGTGAAAATTGGTCTTGATGTTAGAACATGTGATTGTGCAAATAACAGGCTAACATCTATCTGTATGTATGTTCTTTTATAACTTAAGAACAATTTGACCGTTCTTTATAATAATTAATGTACAGTTAGAACCTGTAATTACACAAATGGCTCTATGTTATTTCCATACATGGTATGTTAACCATAAAAAATTAAATCATATTTTTTTATTTATTTACTAGCCATAGTTAATTTAATAGCCATTGGTTATTAAAGAAATTAAATTATTTTGTGTGTGTGTGTGTGCTTTTTGTCGAAGTTAAAGGAGAACGAATTTTGTATGAAACTTTATGAAGCGAGGTACGACTTTGAAAAGTGGTAGATGCATCTTTCACAATCAGGTTAGGGAGTGGAATTGTGTATGTATAAAAACCTGGCCAAGAGCATATTAGACCATGCTTAGTGTAGGATTCTGTAGTCATTATTTCAAAAAGCACTACAGATGAAAAAATATACTACTGCACTCTTAACAGTCTCAAAATGTGAAAATACGAAACGAGAAAGTGCACCAGTAAAAGAGCGTATCTTCTTGGCACTTACATGCTTTTGTTGAGAAGCGCTGTTTTTCGGCAATAACTCCAAAACGGTATATCCGATCACCTTCATAATAGTTTTCGTCAAAGTATTTACTAAGCGTTATCATTGTATTTTTTTTATTATTTTTGAACAAACAGTAAAAATTAGACAGGGGGGGACAATTTCTGCTACTTTCGGAGCGATTATTTCTGAAGACATTCAATTAATCAAAAAAATTGCTTAGCAACCTTAAAGTTTTCTTAAAAGACCTGTCGACCAAGCCATACTTTGATATTTCCAAACAAAATTTAAAAAAATAATAATTTCTTCGTTAAATGTATGGAGCGCCCCTCTTCCAAACATCTATTTCCGTTATTGAACTACCAAACTAAGTAGTGGCTTATACACAACATCTATGCTCCGAATTTTATCAATATGCATTTTGTGATTTTTGAGTAAAATGCCTGTGACATACGGACGGACATGACGAATAACCATTCGTCATGTCCGTGAATAAACGAAAATATAAGTGATCCGATTCTGTCTCTTTGGTAACAGAACCCGTAGAACGTATGTGTATTTTATTGTTTTTTTTTTGCATGTTTAATCATGAATACAATTACTATAAAACCGGTGTTATGTTGAACTTGCGGATGGGTAGATTTCTGAAAAAGAAAACTAGAATTCATATCTGACGTTATCTGCGTTTGCTTTATTAATAATATTTTTTTTAAATAGATTTTTAACATTTCGCTTTGGCTTTAGCTGTATATTTGTGTTACTACAGATTCTAAAAATTCCTTCACTCATAGAAAGGTACACTACCCACAAGTAATATAACAGAAAGATTATTTTGATTCCAGAATTTACCCTGGCTCAGTCCAAATCGAAACTGTGAACGGTAACGGAATCGAAATTGCAAAGGGGTCGAGGAGCAGAGTCGAGAGCCAAGACCGAGAGAGTGTAAAATCGAGAACGAAACCAAGATCGTAATCGACCGTAAGACCAAAATACGAATCAAAGTCGGGACAGGAATCGGAATAAGAAGAAATCAGAATTGAGAGCGGGCCCGTCATCGAAAGCGGGATCAGAATTGGAACCTACATTCGAACTTACCGGGTTCGCAAACGGGAAGAGGTACAAATTGGCATTGAGAACTGGACCGGCATCGGTTTAGAGAACGGGATAGCGATCAAGATCACGATTGATTATCGTAATCGGTCGATATGTAAAATGAAGGGATTCATTCTGTCTATGCGGACGGAAGCTAGTTTATATATACACACACACGCATACATACAAAATAGTTCGAATATATATATGGATATGTACCGATTTCTGAACTATGTTGACGAATCTATTTAAAAAAACAGGCCAAGTGCGAGTCGGACTCGTGCACGAAGGGTTCCGTACCATTATCTATACAACATTAGACTATATTAGAACCTTCTTTTTTAGTTTTTTATTTTTATTTGAATCAAGTAGATATTTATTTTCAAAGAGAATGTAAATCTAAATATTCTGTAAATATTTCAAGTATCTACCTGTCGTCCTTATTAAGATCGAGAAAAAAACGGCAAAAAATCACGTTTGTTGTATGGGAGCCCCTTCTTAAATATTTATTTTATTTTAATTTAATTATTTATTTTTAAAGTGAATATACAACTAAATATTCTGTGAATATTTCAAGTGTCTACTTGTTGCTATTATTAATATCGAGCAAAAAACGGCAAAAAAATGACATTTGTTGTATAAGAGCCTCACTTAAATATTTATTTTATTTTTTTTTTAGAATTTTTGTTATAGCGACAACAGAAATACATCATCTGTGAAAATTTCAACTGTCTAACTATCACGGTTCATGAGATATAAGCCTGCCAATACAGTCTGGTAACAAACGGACAGACGGACAGCGGAAGTAATAGGGTTCTGTTTTCTGTTTTTGAACCCTAAAAAAAGAGGCTAAATTAATGGAATTTTTTACATGTTACCGTGTTTGCAAGTTTTATAAAACGCAAGTCTTTATTTGCGACAAAAAAAGTTTTCTAAATTATTTTTTATGTTTTTTTCGTTTCTATTATATAAACAATCTTTAAAGCTAATGCCATTAATCTTCATTATATTATCTGTAAAATGGTATGTAAATTTTATCATTTTCGTCAGGTAGGATTTTTTTTTCGATCGTCAAGCAGCCTCAAATAGTTCGAATTACGAGTTGTGCAATAATTTTCGCATTACATGATACACATTGCCAAAAGAGATTACTCTTTCAATTTTCTTCATAGCATAACATAAAAAAATGTATTAGAACGATCTGTTACGATTCAACGTCGCGTGAAATCAACTGACGGAAGGACGAACCCCATTGAAAATTTATCTATACCACTATATAAATCTATTGGTTCTGTCCGTACATTTATTTTTTTCACCTAATTTTGTAATAAATAATCGTTTTTTGATGCAGTGATTCATATTATACTATTTTTTCATTTTATCTGTCTGTCTGTCGGTCTGTCTGTCTGTATGTCTTCTAATAACTCAAGAATGACTTGACTAATCTTGATGAAAATTAGTACACATGAAGAACATGTGATAGCGTAAATGTTAGGCCATATGTTAGATCGGTTAACCCTACGGTATTTAATATGTCTTCTTATAACTCAACAACAGTTTGACCAATCTTGATGAAAATTGGTACACATTAAAAACGTGTTATAGCGCAAATGTTAGGCAATATATAAGATCGGTTAACCGTACTGTATCTTATTAAAATGAATGAATTATTACAATAATGATTACATCATTCATGTACAATAGCTTCCACGGTCGAGTAATCCACATTTCTGGCTATGTAGACTATTTATTCACTCCCTACTATGGATTTAATATTTTAAATTATGGTGGCTATAAACATTTTATTATGGTCCGCGATGAAGATAAAATATTGGGCATGTTTATTAAACTTGAACAAGTAAGATAAACAACTAACTCTCTTAAAAATCAAATAAATTAAATTCAATATTTTCATGTTTATTATTAATTTTTCACTAGATCTACATTATTCCGTTCGCAATATATTTTTATGGAAACTGTGTAGAGTTTGATGATGATATCTCTCCTTTTGATTTTCTTGTGTTCGATTTGTCCAGTATTGAGAGATTCGACGTCGAAGAGGAAATGAGATAAGTTATTTTTTTTTAATTATTCGTATTCTATTAGATTTCTTTTTTATTACAATCATTATTATTATTGTTTAAATCTTCTATTTTTTAATATATGAAAATAATTAATTGCATATTTAAACTCCAATGCGTTTTCAATATTAAAATATATTTATTGATGTTTATTGTTATCTATTATTATTTATTAAAATAAAGAATGATCAACGAAGAGAACAGGTAACAGCTATATTTATTTACTTTTAGCTTTTAATCAATAGCCCCTGCAGGTTTGAAATATTGCGAAATTTTTTTTTGTGATTTCGGGCGCAAATGAGAATAAATTTTATGAAATTCCACCCATTGAGGGCAGTGTGGGTGCATTGAATATTAAAAAAAAACAATTGAAAATGTTTAATCTATAGCTTATACAGGTTTGAAACTTGACAAAAAAATTTTTTGGCATATCGGAATTTATACCCACAAAGGGGATTGAGGGATTGGTATAATAATATTTAAAAATATTAATTATAGACCGAGTTATAATTAATATTTTTTTTTAATATTATTATTATACATTGAGAATAAGACCGTGATCCGGAGCAGAATTAACAGCTAATTCTGCCGATATAAAAGATGAAGGAATTCATTATAAATTATGTCCACTGTAGCAATAGCGGGGGCACATTTGAATAATAAAAAATAGCGTAATTTAAATTTACGTCCAGCGAAGCGGGCGGGTAATCACTAGTTATTAATAAATCGTGTTTATCGTATACTTTGTTAGATTGTGTTGTGGCATATAGGCATAATTTTATTTTTTAACTAAAAAAAATACAACACAAAAATGTCTGTATAAGAAAGATAATTTGGGATTCGTCGGAAATTTTACAATTTCGGGAACGTAAGTTTCTGGTGCAAGCCACTTTTATTAGAATAATAATGAGGAAGGGACCAAAAACAAACACAGGTAGATAATTTTAGAGTCAATGGAATATTCATAATTACGAAATATTTGACTCAAACAGTCAACAAATTTAATATTTTTAGTGCGTTGAAGGATTAGTATTTTGCCATCCATTTGCATTGTTAGCAATCTTATATCTTTGGAATACAAAAAAAAATACAGAATTGAATAGAGAATAAAACGAATTTTTTCTCTTGCAAAAATCAACCCTACATTAGAAGTTATAATTTTATTCCGCAACATATTTGCATAATTATTTTTTTAAATTAACTCCTTTAAAGCTCGAAGAGCACTTTCGACATCACTTCCTTATAAAGCGTTCCGGAATTACTATATGTTCTAACCAAAGGAAAAGACAATGGACCTAGATAATTTTTATTCATATTTATTTATATTGATTTGGTGAAGTAGGTATATTGTATAAATCGTATGACGTAATAAAATTTTGAAGTACGTACTATACGCGCGTTGGGATTTCATACTTTCCTCCCGTTATGAGTACACATTTTTGTTTCACGGGATGTAAAGTTCTCGAAATCGGGAAGGAATGTGTTACATTTTGTTCAGGCTTACATGATGAAAAGTTCACTATTAGTCCCCCATATTATTAACTCACAGATTGTAGTCGCCCAAGCCGAAAGGATTGGAGCGTTTAATGTATGACAAGACTTAAACCAATAAACTAGACCCATACAATAAACTAGATAAAAGGGCAACTGCAAAACAGCTATACGCATTTCTTTGAAATAGCAGTGCAGTTTAACAACAAAATTTACGACAGAATGTACTACGGTAGTTTTGTACGTCATTCCATTCGAAGGGCGTGTCATCTATTGAGTAAGTTTTGAAGCAAAACCACGGAACGTAAGTCCCGTTTGATATTTATTTATATAAATATGAAACGAGATAAACTTCGGCAACTGATAAGTTCTATAGATAAGTAATAGAGGAGTTTTGTACGAAGATTCAGATATTCTTATAGCGCACCAGAAAGCATACAAAAAAAAGCTTGCGAAGAACACCTTACAATGTATGCCGTGACAAACTTTTACAATTACATCTAGATATAGGTTTTGGATTTTATCGAGATATGTTCAAAATGAGCATTTACAACTCTCCGCATGAAACGAATGACTAAGCAATGGCAGATTATTTATATCTTAATGTGTGTAATAGATCTAATGAGATGGATCTTAAGCCTTTTTTTTTTATAACTTACAATAGAAAAAGTGATTAATGCGATGAACCAATCATTTAGTATCGGATTAGATTAACACACAGGCGTTCTTGGCACTAAATGTCCTTGTCCAGATGTAAATGTAGGAGGGACAAATATTATTTGTTTCATAGACGTTTAAAAAGCCAATACCGAGAACTAGGGTTCACCATTAATTAATACTTTAATTGAATAAAAAAAAAACTATAAGTAAATAAAGTATGGCACTAAAAAGCAAACATAATTATCGAACCTATTCTCTCTGTCTTCCAGAAAGATCTTGAGTGTAATTCATGTTTTGTAATAAAATATAATACTTTAAGTGTACATAGTAGGACGTGAAACAAAATCGTTTATTTACATAATCTTAAGAAAAAGAGCTCTGCGCTTTTGCACTCATTTGAGTGCAAAAGTCAGTTTAGTGCCACCAATTCGATTTGCGTTAACAAAGGCAAAAACATAATATCTTCTTACAAAAATTAAACTGTATTATATGTTACAAATTTAGAATTACCTACTTTTAATGAATTTAGAATTGCACTTAATCAGATAAAATACATTAACATACATTTCATTTTATCCATCTCTCATTATCTACTTTACTTCTGAATACGCGTCAGATATTAACTTGGATGTTAATCGTATCGTTAATCGGTCGAGCCCCCGCTGCACCTGTATAGGAGATGAAATTAAAACTTATTACCTGACCAAATTTAGATTGCCCGTGAACAACATGCGCAAAATCGGATTAATGAAGATTTGTTCCGAATCATATTATAAGGCGACTCAATGTTATTTATTAAAAATTATAATTTATTCATTTCGCATGTAACAATTATTTTATTACAAAGACCTAAATGGCATTACAAAGTTGAATCAAACAGTGTATATACATTTTATTAAATAAATTACTTCTATGAGATAATGTCGAAGTGCATCTAAAAAAGCATTAAGAAAATATAAACGGAACGCAAATCTCTCGCGTCGAGAGCACACTAGCGCCAAACACTCGGAATGAACGAGCTAATCTTACTTTGTTGTTTTGTAAAGGAAATTATTTGTGTTAAACATATCCATGTGTGTACATATGTATGTGGTGTTGTGTGTGCGTGGTGATTTGTGTTCAATGCTTATTGAAAATTATTAAATCTGCTGCACTGAAACAATGAAAAGTTAAATAAATGCGATTGGACGTCGTCGTTTTATCGTGTGACACAGTGCCCGTCGAACGGCGGTAATCAAGTACGTTTCGCTATTTGTGGAGAATCCCATCGATGTACCATAAACAAAAATGTCAGCAATCCCGAATTTTTTGTTTCTCTCGGCCCGATCGGCGTTTTATATTAATTAGACGTTAAATGAGATACGAAGTGCTGTCGAGCGATGCTGGTGTTGGGCCGCAGCCGAGAGAGCGCCGCGGCCGCGTACCTGAGCAATAAATCGGCCATAATAAACGTGTGTTTCGCGTAGCCCGTCTGCACCCGATCTATCTCATTGTTTATGTATGGTGAATAAGGCTGGAATTTTTATGGGATCTGGTGGCGTATTCTGGTTTTAATTGTATATCTGGTGAGGATCACCCCAGGGCGGCGCGCGGAGCGGGCGCGGCGGCCGACGGACGCTCCCACCGCCAAGGTTTTTGTCGGATCTCTATTTATAATAATCACTCGATCGTTTGCCACTGCATAATGACATTCTTGTAATGTACTGCCGTGTGGATATTCGCGGGAGACGTGCCAATTATTGCGCGGCTAACGCAACGCGCTCAGTATGTACACAATTTGTAACATTTTACTGTATCAATCAAATTCGTCACAATTACAATTTAATCATTTATCAGTTTATTACGTAAAGATTTTGCCCATAATTATCTAACCAAATACTGTAAGAACTAAAGGCACTCATTTATTCAGTTAGTATTTGCACATTAATTATTCCAATCCCAATCATCTGTCTTATTCACTGATATGCGAATCAAAATAAATATACATGGGGCTTTAGTAAGATAATCAAGTATACATATATTGTTAATTAATGAATTATTGATTGTTTACATGTTATCATGTGAATGCTTATTTTGTTTTGTTTTTTTATTTTTTATTAAAGAAACTACTTACTTCAGGTTAATTAGTTATTATTTGTAGCCAAAAATTTACATATATTGAATTACTTTCTAACCTCACAAGTTATGAGTTATGTACGTTGTTATATTTCACAACTCAAGAATGTTTATATTTAACAATTCACTTAAAAACTACAGATTTCTTTCTCAGTTCCTACAAAAATTGGATTTCTGAATTTTTATCCTTAATTAAATATTTAACGGAAGGTGTATATCAGTGACTAAAAATATAGTCAAAGAAAAAACAACATTTTTTCCCCCAAAATAAAGCCAGTTTTCATAATTGTTGTTGTATTTGTTATTTTGTTAAATTTCATTTGCAAATACCAATGGAAATTAGTTATTGCAATGTTTAAATAATTACTTAATAATAGATATCTTTTTTTAGATTCAATAATTTTCAAATGCCTTTGGTATCCATGATTTCTGTCTCAATAAAAATCTACACATATTTTATAAATATAGAGATATTATAAAAGTTATATCTTAATATCCTCAGATGACATCCAAATTATATCTGTTTATATTTCAATGTCTTTTTTATGAATACAAATTAAGCCTAATTTATTCTATTAGAAATTTTAAACATATAATTGTATTAGTTTTAAAAATGTATAGTCCTAAATTGTAGTAGTACATACATTTTGGCCCATATTAGTAACAATTCAAATGAAAAAAATCACTTTTATTTTATCTATATTATTAGGTTTCTTTCATTTTTATTTTTTAATAATGATTACGCTTTCAGTATTTGATTTTAATACTCAGCCTACAAACATATGATAAGTGTCATTCATCATTAAATTCACTCTATATATTTAATTTCCATGGTAGCTCTAACAATTCAAATATCTATTCCATTTTGAATACTTCTTCCTGTTTTTATTTGGGTCTCATTCTAATAAAAATTCTAATTTACATTTTGATTTATAGGTCAATTCTAAAACTGTTTTCTAAATGTCAACGTCAACCCTATTTAAAACATAGGTATATATCTATATTTCCCATTATTAATGTGTTATGGATGCGAGAGTATGTAAATAGCACATATTTATGAATGACACTGTTCACTCGCTAATGCTATTGCTATAAAGTATCATTGTCTATGTCAAAAATTCGAAAACAAAAGCACATAGCGTAAGCATACAGTGTTATTCACGAATATATAATAATAGATAATACAAACTCATGGTTATTTCCCAGACGGGGAGGCAGAAACTATAAATTTCCACATGGTAAAATCTTTACATATTTCTTTTGCTTCATTGATATCCATCAATCTTTTATACAAGCTCGTTAGTTTTGAGTGCTTAAAATTTTACTTTTTAGGGTTATGAGCCAAAACGGCAAAGATAGAACCCTTATTTAATATGCCATCGGTTTGGTCTTTATAGGACTTTCTAAGACAACAATAGCCAATCTTTCCATCACACACATACATTCTTTAGATTTGTTTTATCAGTTTACTTTCATTCATCCTTTCTAGATGGCTAAACCACCACAACCTACCTTTTTCTACTCTATTCACTACTTCTTTCAAACCAAACCCTCTCTAACATTACTGTTCCTACATCTATTTTTTAAAGACACCATGAATACACAAAGATCGCATCTCCATCGCATCATTTTTCTTCTGCCATACCCAACTTTCACTTCTATACATAAGCGCAGGGGTCAGGACTTTATTATAAATAGCCAAATGCAGTTTTCATGAGATACTTTTACTATTCATAATGACGAGCAAAGCCCTATTCACTTTATTTCTCTCATTCACTCTTCTTTTAATGGATGGGTGAAAGGATATTCAAATAGACAGGACTCATTTTAATTGCACGAAATTATTTCAAAAGGCTAGTATAAGATTGAGCTTTGTGTGTAAAATCAGTGGCATATACTTGTTAGTGCTAAGCCCACTGGCTACCAGTTAAATAGACTGACACTAAAATAAATGTATAATTGCCAAAATACATAGTTCTTACTACCAATAAAAAAAAAGGCTAGATAATAATTTTAAAATTCTTATTGCCTAATGCATAATTAAAATTATGATATCATTTTTTAAAAACAATATAAATTCTCCTTACTACTTTTAGATTATAAAATGTGCCACAAACCTCGGATAATAGAACTTTTTCATGCCAAAACAAAAAAAGAAATTGATAATTCATAATATATGTGTTGCCTGCACCCTGGTATATTAAAATAATTATAGAATGGTGTAACAAAGTATACATTCATTTCTTGATGTATTTTTCATGAATAATAATAGTTGAAAATCACACAATATTATGTAACTTTTAGCAAAATGATAATTGCATACGATTATTTTTGATTTTAATGCAGGAAAAATATGAAACTAACAAATTTCATAATGACTAAAAATGTTTATAGCAACAAGAAGTGTATGGGGTAAAATATTTTTGTTCTTATTTGTTTTGTTTTTGTCCTAGGGAAAATTTTATTTGTTTCTTCATTCCAATAGTTAATGTAAAATTAAAATCGCTATAAAAGTTAATATCCTGGCCTTAAGTGCTCTACATCTTAATTCAATATACTTACATAGGAATAGACCTCTTATATTAAGTATATTATATAAATATATAGCTTTTGTCTAAACATTGTCCAAACAATTAATGATTTTTTGCTTGTATATACAATTTTTTTATGACACTTATTGCACTGCATATTACATTGTATTTGCACAGTGTATTATTATCCTCTTTGCAAGCCATAATATGGTACGATTCATTACAGCAATAATGACAAGTAGTTTCATTAAGACAAACATAAAATTGATTGATATTCATTCAATTTTTTTGTCATTTTTTATAACTATATTTTACATTAATATATAATTAAATGTTATTTGGCCAATTTTATTAATACCTTATTTGAATTAAATTTCAAAGATTTATTAGAATAATTGACTCAAGGACAACATCAATGTTCCTAACGCTGTAAGCATTAAAAAAAATGAGCAATTTAAATAGGTGGTAACCCGGTTGTATTTTTATAACCCAAAATCTAAATTGTGAAGAAATTGAAATTTTCTTTTATTTGTTATGAAAAACATTTTATAGAAAATATATATAATGCTGATGGAAAAACATTACATTTGTTTAGTATTCAGTTGATAGTTTAAACAAGGTTTATAAGTACATTTTTGTTTTAAAATTATGCACAAGTCTCGATGTAAATTGCAAAAATCGTATCATATAAAAGAATTTATTTTTTTTTATATTAAACTTGGTGTGACTTAAAAGTAAAACAAATTTTAATAATAAAAACAAATCAGTCTGGCTCAAAAATACCATCCTGAATGACAAATCGCTGATTTGTGCGATAGTATGAAACACTCATTGTATGAGTCCTAATTATACTCGGCCAGTTTTTATATAACATCAATAAAAGGGGAGACTTATGTCCTGTAGCGGGTCTAAATGCTGGGACGAATAGGCAAGTTATGTATAATATCTAACATAAATTTTATACTAGCCTTGATGGTGGCATTCTATATTTAAATATGATCTATATGATTATATTATTGAAAATAAATTGCAACCAAAGCTATAAACAATGCAAAAATCACCTAACTTTTAGCAACCTTAAATTTCCCACAACAACAGCTTGTGTGGCGATGTGAATATGCTAAGCAGATAAATGTGGTGGGCGCAGCAGGAAAATGAGTTTAAACATTTTTTTAATCATTGCCCAGTTAAAGAAAAAAGTTGGTCAAATCTTGTCTGCACTTTGTAACCTTTTGTATGAAATTGAGAAAAAATCTAAGAATATCAAAAATATTAAAACTGAAATTTTGTAGTTTCTTTTTTATATGAACCAATAATTTATTTAAAGGAAAAATGTGTGATGAGTAGATCATGTCATCAAGAACAAACTGTCAATAATAAATGAATTGAAATAGTTATTTGTTTATTTTGCCAAGATAAAATGTATGAATAACGGGAATAGTCATGATTAACAGATGACAAGTTGGAAAGATCGAATGACATGTCGTTGATGCTATTTTTAATATTTTTTGGATTAACTATTGTCTATAACATATGTGTTTAAAGTTTTATAGAAAAAATAAACAAAAACAAAAAATATACCAAAATGATAGGCAAAGCCCTTTCGTTTAATAATCACATTTTCATATTATAGGTGTATAAGGTGCAGGCTGGGACTTCATAAATTCGTGAAATTTCTTTGCAATTGTTAAATCAACAAAAGAAATCTACAGATGTGCTTTTTGTTTTATTTTTCACAGATAAATTTATGCTTATAATATTTGTCTGTATTTTTTTTTTTTTGTATGTACAGGATGTTTAATATGTATTGTACTAGTTTTTTCTCATGGTTCTTCCGGTGTGGATAATAATATTGTAATAATTGTATCATAATAATATAATTATAAATAACAATTGTAATCGAAATTTCAGTATTTATTAAAATCTTGATCTTGGTCCCCTTGCCTATTTTACATTCCTCTCTTGTTTCTTTCTTCTCCTCATCGCTCTCTCTTATAATCCTTTCTCGCTTTCTATCTCTTTTACCCTTTCAGTTCACATCATGTCTCCCTTTCCTTCCTTCCTCCCTCTCACTCCGCCCCCCTCTACCCCTTTAAAACTATTTGCTTTCCCATTCCTCTTTCCAAGTGAAATGAGTGAATAATCATAGCCGATAAAATAAATACTTTCAAGTTCTTTTTCTGTATAATTTTCACATTTGAAATTTTTATCATACTGCGTGAATTTTGTGAATTTACATATTTTCAATATCAGAATTGTATTGTAAAATGACAATTATTAGCAAAATTCTATCTTCATATATGCATTAGTTACAGGAGCATACTGTAAGAGAGAGCGAGCAAGTAGCACTGTGACATTGTCTCTGGTCGGGTTCGAACGCGCCGATCAGAAACGATGGCGCTGTTAAAGCTTTAATTACACTTAAATATTTGAATAAAAAAGTAAAATAGTAAACACATATTATATATCAATGAATTTACTATGATTTGTAGATGTGTTTTGTTGAAGACTTAAATTATTGAAATACACCCAGTATAATGATAGCGTTTAATAAGGTATACGAAAATCATACAAAGTTGAGATATGTGGTGTCTTCTAACCCTTCTGGGAAATGGGTGTAAGTTAGTAAGTTTAAATCAGTAATTTATATTTCTTGCAATACGTAGTATGCACGCCGGCAACATGTAATATGCTTCACGCTATCCACCACTAGCCCTTTATCTGCTCATACTCATCCAATTAATTGAATATTGATTTGAGAGGATTGATAGATATGGAACACCTAAGCAAGTGTTATAATTTTTACTTATTTAGCTGCCAATTAATTTTAACATATTATTTCTGTGTAAGTTTCATGCTAATGCATGATATCCTCAAGAATTTTTTTTAAATTAGTTTTATACTCTATTATAAACATAGTAATTTTATCAAGCCTCAATTATTTTGAAAAGCGATTATAGTGCCAATTGTAAAGTAAAATAACAATGTGAGAAAAGTATGAATTAGGCTTGGGGTAAGGGTCTGAACCTTAATTACCAGATTGAGTGCCTTTATTCCATGAATGAAACAGAGATGCACTGCAGAATGAACCAGATCACTCGAAATATTGGAATAAAAAAAGACTTTTATAAAAAATTAACACGAATATACTATGCGGTAGTATGCAATCCTCGGTGCACGAGTTTGCTTTGCACTTGACCAGTTTTTTTAGCTAGTTATTACATTTTTTAAACCACACCATCCTCTCACATCATTCTATGTTTCCAGAAGACTATCGAGTCTCCTAGAGATATAGTATATTAATATACTATATAGGGATCACATCTCCACCGCATTGATTCCATTTTCATGTATCTCCTGCCACACTCAACTTTCATTGCCATATGTATGCATCGGCGCTAGAACTCCATTTTTATTACTGCTCTATAAATAAACTATAACTGTTGAACATACTCCAATTATTTATGGTGTAAGAAAATTAACATAAATTATTTTTATTTAAACTATGGAATACAAAAGCACAAATAAGAATTTCAATCATATACCTATAACACTGATGATATAGATAAGAAGGAAGCATTGTAATTTCTTAATGACAAAAGGCTGGGATGAGACGCTACTTATTGATCATTTTAATATTAATTATTTTGACTCTCAAAAGATACAATTTTTTTCATTTAATTAAAATATTTTAAATTATTAATTGAATTTTAGTGTGAGAAGAAACTCATTTTAAGATATGTTTTATACTTAAGGAGTTGTAAATGCATAGATATCAGATTTTTATTCCTATTTATCTTTTAATATTGCATAAATTAATATGTTTATTTTATTTTTTTACAGTCAAGTTGGCGAAGGCACGCAGGGGAATGATCAAGGAGAAGGAGAAAGGCGGCGGCGCCCGCCTTAAGGATGAACCCAACGATCCTGCTGAACCTGGTGAAATTTATTTTATAAAATACGTAAAAAAAATTTGTACGGGGTTCAATATTAATTCTTGATCATTGTGCAACGACATGTTTTTGATATCTTGATTATTTTAAAACTCGATCCAACACAACTTATATTCTTACAACCTAGAAATGATAAGATGTACAAATATACTAGCTGCCTGCGACTTCACCTGTGTAGACATAAAATAAATTCCTTCGTTTAGTAGGTTGCCCCATCACAAAATCAAAATGCCGACCGCTATCCCGCTCCGATTCTGATCCCGGTCCTGATTTCGATGTTAATTTCTTTTATTTTTAATTTCAATTGCGATCCCATTTTAAATCTGATTCAGGTTCTCGATCCCAATCCCACTTTAAATTTACTGCTTCTCGTTCCGATTTCAGTCATGCTCTCAATTCTAATTTTGATCCCATGCACAATTTTTACCTTGGTCTCATTCTCAATTTCGATTCTGCTACTGGGCAAAGTTCTAGTTTGGACATAACAAATGCTAGTAGTTTGAGGTATATTTGAGGTATATTACTCGAGGATTTGTAGCTTTCTAAGATTGATAGCTAGAATTATGATAATCAGCTTTCTATGAGTGAAAGAATTTTATAAACTTTAATGCCAGAAATGTTAAGATGAAGCTAAGTTTCTTTTTTTTAAAAAAACCTCGCGCGTTCAACATATGGCTAGTTTCATAAATAGTTTAAGCACACAAAAAAAATGGACAACATACACATAGTAGTTTTGATTTTCCATCAAATAGCTATTTTATCCTTTATTTTACCAGATATTACTGAGATTAAAATTTTAAGCCGGACAGGGATGGAGAAAGGAATTGGTATCTTCTTAGATCTAGACCGGTGTCAATATAAAAGTGGGATTGCTGTCGGAATTGAAAACGAAAAAAATTGACATTGAGAACAAAACCGGGATCAGAATCGAGAACGAAACAATGATCATAATTTTGTTCTCCTGATGGGGCTATATGCAAGATGAAAGCGGGGCGGAGCCACGGGCAAAAGCTAGTGTTATACAAATGACCACATTGTATCCAAATATTTCGTGATAACCAAGAGTAGACTTATAGATATATTTATACAAAATAAGATCACTTACCATTTCCCACCTATATTGTGAATTAAAGAATTAATTTGGTATTCCAATCTTCAATATTAACTTATTTATTTTATATATTTATTTTAATTAGTCAAACCTAGTTCCCAGAAAAATTCTAAAGAAAAAAGTGGAAGATTCTAGTTATTTTGCTTTTTCTATTGCATTTTGAGTATGTAAGCTATCATATATCACGTATTAACCTCAGCAAGGAACTAATTCATGGTCTCTCATTTTTTCTTATGATTAAAATTTGAAATTTCCAAAATTTTTCAAAAAAAATTTCACCGAAAAATTAAATTCCAAAATGGATTTCTAACATTTGCAAGTTTAAATTTTCAGAAAAATTCTACAGTAGCAACAAATTGCTTTTTCATGCATGTTACTTAAGAACACTGCTTTCTTCAAGATATCATCTATCTTAAATACACAAATTTGTGTCAGTTAATAATTTTATTTATAAAAAATGCATCAGCTTTAATTTATATTTTTTCAGTCAAATTTCACCTCTAATACATTGAATACGTATTTGTTTGAAATAATTTGAATGAGTTTATAATTATGAAGATTAAATTTATTATGTTAGTTGAATATTGCTAAACATGTCAAAAACCAAATTCTAATTGCTAGATAGTCAAATCTTATGGTTAACTTTCACATTCACATTTCATATTTTATTGTAGCAGTTTTCGAATTTGGTGCACAGAACATAACAATATTTTTAATATTATAACATGTTGAGCAGTATTGGCTCTGTAATTAGGAGAGTGATTTCAAATTAAAACATCCAGTCTCCACCATGGGTTACTCAAATTAAATTAAAGCCAGATCGACTTACTCGCTCTGTGCCTTGGAGAGCACTAAGTCATTGTCTTGGACATCATCGCATTTGTGATAATGATCATTAGCAACTGCTAAAAAGATTCTAGGAAAGAATTTCTCAGCATTAGGCTGGTTAAAAACCTGACACAATAATAAAAAAATACAGTATATAACGGAAAGTGTATCTATATAGTGAAATAAATTTTGTAACTTTTAATTGATGCAATATATTCCAGACACTGCATTTCCTGGAAATGTTTTATTAAACAATTTTATCAATTATTCCTGCTGCTGATAATTTTTTCATGGAAATAAATTCCAGTATCAAGATAAAACCTACTGTTTGACGAAAATAAAGTCGATTACCAATAATGAAACAAAGAGTTATTGATACAGTTGTTGGGAATATTTCATGTGATGTATAATGCATGTAATTGATTCTATTCATTTACTTATTCACAAATTCAAACTTTAAACTGTCAATATTTTTGAAAATCTTTATTAGTTTGTATCAGTAATATCTTTATTATGATTTTGTTAGTTAGTGTCTTATCCACGGCTCAGTCACCAAGATGTTTTAAAATTATGTTTCACCATCTGGCAAAGCGGTTTTGTATTGGTTTCCATTATATTGGTTTGTACATTAGACACAAACTTCATCATTAGTATCAAATTGAGAACTGTTGTATCTTCAAGTGAAGATCTGCATTCCACACTGTTCTGATTAATTTTGTTTTGTATATAAATAATAAGTACATTGAAATAAAAAAATTAACTAATAATATAATTGGGGATCTAATGTTCATTTGAATAGATATTTAAATAAGACATTATGGAATAATTATTAGGCATGTTATTCCATAATGTATTGTATGTTGTTTTAAGACAAGACGACATATAATAATACTATAATATTTTTGTATAACAATAATTGTATGTTCAAGGCCATAAGAATGTTGTCTCGTCTTTATATTACAAATATTGTCCAGAAAACATCTTAGAACAAATTTGACTATTTTAATAGAAATCATTGAAATAAAACACAAGTATGTAGATGAAAAACCTACTGCTCTAACAATATTTGCCATGAATAATTTTATCAACAAAATCTTCTATTAATTTATTTTTGTGAAATACATGACTTGAGATGAAAATTAGAAAAGTGGAATATGACATTAATTTGTTTAAAAAAAATGCACAAGTTTTACAATTTGTTATATTTCTACTAATATTGGTAAATGAAAGTTTTTAATGTATCTTTTGACAACAAAATAATACAGACAGTTTGCATAGTGTTTCTATATAACTCTGTGTATATGTGATATAACTATAAACACTCGATTACTGCCATTCAAATAGTATTATTTTTAATTAAAAAAAATAGGAAGTTCTTCATGGTACATTGTTGTATCATATCCTATTTAAGTATATCACTTGCTTAAAATAGCATGATTGTGCTAAACATGCTTAGTTTTCGAATGCCGTAGAACTATAATTGTTGAATGATTGATAACATTTTCTATCTTCTATTGTATAGGTAGAAGGGTCATCTATAAGTACTTTATATGCTTAATTCATCATTGATAAAATCTTTTTACAGACTGCTATTATCTATATAAACATAAATTGTAGTAATGTATTATGTATATTTTGTAATAATAAACTATGTATACATAAATTCACATAAGACAAACGAGCTTTGCTCGATTTCTCTGAGTTTGCCATGTCAATGTAAAAATTTTGCAAGAGAAAGATTGTTCATGATAATTTACAATATTTTTAGATACAAATTATGCATACACTACATAATATGCAAAATTTATCTGCATCTGTCTAATTCATATTGTACAGTGCCATTTATTATTGAGAACCAATAGTGTAATAACATTGTAATTACCACAAAACTCTATAAAAGGCGCCATCTTACATGCATACACATAGACATGTAAAATGTCTATAGACATGGAAAGGAAAACATTATTAAACTATAAATTTTTAGTTTCACGAAATTGTTAGAACAATTATCAAAATACCAATGTATAAATATATATATATATATATATATATATATATATATATATACAGTGGAATCTCAATAAGTCAAACCTTGTTAAGTCGAAATTCTCAGTAAGTCAAAAAAAATTGCCATTCCCTTCCGATGAACCCCTAAATATGCGGTATCTCAAATTATTTAGACTTTGTAACTCTAACAAAATGTTATTTCCCTATGAAGTATTGATAATACATATTTATACTCTATAACTCAAATTTCAAAAAGGAGACTCCGTAAATCGTAGTTGGTAAAATACAATGATGTCTTACTTGGAATTTCCCGAAATAATAGCAATAAATTCCAAAAGGGTTCGGGGCTTCTCATCTATTGTTTTTGTCTAGTACACATGCAATGAATGAATACATTCATGAAACTTTTTAAGTAACACAGTTGTGAACGTTATTTTTGTTCCTTGTCGACACAGTCATATGTATCTTGAAGTTATTGTTAAGCTAAAAACTCGTTAACTTGAATTTTTTTGCATTTCCCTTGACATTCGAGTTATTGAGATTTCACTGTATTTAAAGAAATTCATCATTTTTCCTTTGACATTGAATAAGTTTTTTTTATAATGAACCAATATTTAAAGAAAAATACATTTTGATAGCTTAATTCTTTAGCTTTCTAACAAACATGAAAAAAATTATTCTTTCATATCTTGAGAACAAAAAAAATAAGCTTATATTTATGTATATAATATGTGGGAATATCATAACACTAGCTCTACATCAAAGTGCAGAAAAACTACAACAGTATCCCTTCGCTAGAGCCGCTCTTTTTGTTTTCGCCGACAAAAGCTACTGTGACTTACTTTAGTAAAAGTTAAAGTGAGTTACTGATAAATAAATTTCACAGCAGTTACTTTTTTTTTTGTTAAGTCTAGGTAGTACCAAAGATAAATAAGTTTATTTACATTTTTTAATTAACATTTTACAATGTAAATTTTGACAGATTGATCGGGTTTTCAAAATGACTGCCGTGATTCTGTAGACACATGGTCGCACAAGTGGGCAGAGATGCTTTAGTAGGTCAAATTATTTCTGGAGAGACTCGAATTTAATCTGCAACAGTCGAAATCCTTTCAATTAATTCTTCACGCCTATTTATTACAATCGCGTAAAATTTTTGTTTTAATGTCCCCCAGAGAAAAAAACCAATGGTGAGGTCTGGTGATCTGGCTGTCCAAGATAGTATACTACGTCGCCCAATCCAGTTATAACTTTGGTGTAAATGTGCCTATACTATACATACGAACGGGACAACCATCCAGTTGAAGCCATATTCAATATCTGTACTAAATGGATATTTTGTCGATGACGTCAAAAAATATAGTTTGTAAAAAATTTAGAATCTTGGGCCGTTCAACTTTTCAGGTAATATTAAGGATCCAATAAAAAAAATTGTCAATTATTCCGGCCTAATCATTGACAGAAAATTTCCTTTGAAATGCCGAAGCTCAAACATTATGCGGATTCACTCTTGCCCATGTACGTAAATCACAATAATTTGTTATTCTCGTTAATTTAAATTGTGCTTTGTCTGACCAGAAACTTCTCCTTAAAAAACTCACTTTTAGAAGTATCCATGAAGTAAATACAGAACATGGTGCAGAATCTCCTTCATATAATTCTTCCACATGGCAAAAATGAAAAGGATGCATACATTCTTTTTTTTAAATTTTCTATACACTCAACTTATTTAATCCTAGACAATAAGCTATTCGTATGTTGTAGAATCTCTATAAATCTCTGCAAGAACAAATTCTTCATCGTGAAGAGTGTGAGGTTGCAGCTCGATGGGTAGTATGCAAATGCCATACTCATAGATTTTATGATGTACATTAATGAACACATTCGGTCTTCTTCTGCTCGGATGCCTTCTATGATATTTGTAAACAACAGCTCCAGCGTTGTCATTGCAAAATCCATACACTAAATTAATGTCAGCAATATCTAAACAGCTGTAGCGCAATTGTGCATCCATTTTAAAACAAGTTAGAATTACAAAAGAAGCTTCAGTTCTTAAATGCGTTGTCATGAACACAAAGTAACTGATAGACCAACAGTCATTTAATTTTGAAATATATAGTCTGATTGTGACCCGCCTCTTGCGCTTAGTTCCCCTTGAATTATTGTTAAATTTATAGATGCTGGTCAAGCGGCCACATGTAATCGGGTGAAACAAAAGAAGTGCTTCCTGCAAGGCATTTAACAGTACCTTGACGTAAAGCTAGTGTTATGATATTCCCAGGCGTGATGGAGATAAATGTAGACTTTGTGATGAAAGAATAATAATATGATCGTATCGTCTTAAGTTTTCCTCATATACGAGTAAAACTAAGACAAAAATTATTGTATTTAAGCATTTTCCTTTTGGTACTTTTTATTATGGCATCAAGGTATGAATAATTTCCTGTGTTTGTATTAGAAAGTTACAAAATCAAGCTATCAAATTTTTTTTTTCTTTGAACATTGGTTCATTATGCAAAATTGAAACCGTTGAAGCTACAGATATTAAACTAACATTTTAGTTACCTATAGAGATTAATAAAAAAACCGCTTAAGCTATTTATGTCGAAAATTGTATTTTGGTAAAAGCATTGCTAATAAAAAATAATGTAAATTGTTTTTAAAAGTAACTAAGAGGGGTGGAATAAGGGTTAATGTTTTAATATTAACCCTTATTCCTAAAAAATAGAACTGCTGAAGCTATTGACAAAACTTATTATTTAAGTGCTTATTATAAATGAAAAATAATGACAATTTTTGGAAAAGTCGCTCTAAGAAGATGAAATAAGGAATGAAATGTTTCAAAATCGAAATTGCTATATGTATTTTGTCCATCTATCTTTTTTTTAGGTGACTGATCTATTTTTGGTTAAAACTAGCTATATGTTGTATGCGAACCTTTCGATGAAACTTGGCTTCATCTTCATATTTCTGCCACTAAAGATTTTAAAAATTCTTTCACTCGTATTAAGATTTATTCTCCCCAAGTAATATAGATCAGATTATATTTTGGTGCTACTAGCATTTGCTATGTTCCAAATCAGAACAGTGACTGGTAGCAGAATTGACATTACACACAGGGCAGGAAATAGAATTGAAATCCGAGACCAGGATGGAAATCAAGAATGAGACCAAGGTTAAATCGAAATTAGAATCAAGAGCGTGATCAGAACCTAAATGAGAAGCAATACTGAAACGTTTAAAACAGGACTCGAACCGACAATGGAATCAGAATCTCCTTAGATTAATACCGAAGTTAGAATCAAAAGCGGGACCGTGATTGGAATCGAGAATGAAAGAAATTGACATTGAGAGTAGGACCAGGATCAAAATCGTGAATGGAATAGCAATCAAGATGTTAATTCAATTAATTTCTTTAATAAATAATTTAATTAATTTCGTTAATTACATTATTTAATTAATTAACTTAATTTTCATTATGGGGCTATATATAAGAAAACATCTTATGTCTACGCGGCGGAGCCCCAGGCAAAATTTAGTATGTATATATTTTCATTATTGCTATGACCATTTTTGGGTTTCGGCTTCCTATAATAAATGCCCCCCAGTTGTCTGTCACCCGTAACATAAACGAACTATCATACCTATGGACGCGCGATTTCACGTCGACCTACGGGTTTGGTATTAAACATGTATTTGGCCACCCTATATTCATTAATTCTTTTAAAATATCTAACCCATATTAATTTACTGAATATGATAAGGGGTCATCCATAAATTACGTCACAATTGTGGGGGGGGCCGCGGCGGTCAACGAAATGTGACAATGCGCGACAAGGAGCAGGTCAAAAGCTTTATGATGTCAAATCCGAAATACGAAAACGAAAAAGGAAAAATGTTTGTCTTTTGTTTTGTCCAATATTAAAGTATTGGACAAATTTTCACTTGAAAATTAATAAAACACATTTTTCATTTATTTGTTATCCATATAGTCTATACTTTAAACACGTCCCGAGAAGTACAATAAAGAAGTTAGACCCAAAAAAAATTAGATGCATAATATATCTATGAGATCGACATCTGTCTGTCTGTCTACCTTTCATGTGTCATATTAATTCTCAAGGCGTGTCAGTCTTGTTATACAACTGCATGTTACAGATGTAACTCATATGAATGAATGAATGAGAATAATGTAACTAAAACAGGATGATAAGGAAAGCTCTCATTAGTTCAAAGGATTATATGATATCTTTGCCTACCCACGTAATTTTTAGTTTGCAGTTTTATGTACAATTAAAAGAATTAATTAGTCTGTAGGTAATTAATTCTTTTCCTTTCATTGAGGTGAAAGTATGAATCTTTTTCAGAACAATGAAACTGTTGACATTAATATTCTGTATTCATTTCTACATAATACCTTCCTCCATTACTGAGTAAAAGGGTCTCCATTGACAGCCAGGTGGAGAACAAGGATATGCTTTGTTTCTTTAACCCTTCAAATATTTGAAGCCTTAGAAATATTGATGGTTATTTTTTCAAAAGAAATCAATATATTGAATGATGTGGGATCAATTTCTTTATTGGTGGTTACAGTTTTATCTGTAAATGTACAACTTGTCGTTTATAAAATAAAAGTTTAATTTTAAAATGTTATATTATTGCTGAATTTACTTTTATAGTTGTTTTAATGGATGATCGAAAATACATTATATTTTGTATTTGTGAAATTTTTATTAAAGCCCTAAGAAGAAGTCAAATCTATACAACATCCAAAGACATGTTACAAAATTGAAGTGTTTACATTCAGGTCACGGTTCGCGGCCACCGTCTGCCTCGTTGCCCACGCCGGCGGCGCTCAAGAAGGAACCGGACGAGCACCGCGTCAAGTTAGAGCCTCACGCGGGCGACGAGCCAGCACAGGATATGGTCGCTGTCGATGGTATCAAGACTGAAATCGACGGACTTATTGATGGTGATGGTAAGGTTTCATTATAATTACTCGAATCATCCATTAAATTTTATCCAATACTTATTGGTTTTGTTATGAAGTGTATGATTTTAAAATATTTAGAAGTTCTTAGAACATATTTTATGAAGTTTCTTCATGACATGAAACATTTATTTATCAAATATTTATCATTTATTTATCACTTATCTCTGAGAATAAAGCAAAAGAGAAATGAAAAGATACAATCTTTGCATTTCTCTTTTGCTTTATTCTCATCCATCAATAGCTTCATGCAAACTTATTAGTTACAGATACTCAAATAGGTATTTTCTTTCTTTCTTCCATAAATCATACTTTATTTTTTGTTTCATGTCTTACTAAAGTTATATGTTATTTTTTTATGACCTAGTTATTATATGTAGGTGGATTCAAAATATTGTCAGTGGATGCAGTAAATAGTAAATTTTGAAAAATATTTAAATTACATTATTTAAACTATTTTTTTAAGGGAAACACTTGCATATACTCAAATAGCATTATTTTTGGAAAGCAGTAGTTTAAAGATTTAACTAATGTGATGAAAATTTACTATTTGATGACACGTTATATGCGTCACAAATGTTTAAATCCGATATGTAAAGATGCAATGCATGCTGAACTTATATGTTTAGTAGACCTGTTTTATTATGTCTTGAGAGATTTTATTGTTAAACAGTTGGCATGTACAACAAATTTTTTATAGGTTTGACGTGTTAGCAAAATTAATGAGAAAAGTATTCATGGTACAATTTTTTAAGTTCTCAATTGTTATATTCCTTCAAAGCACTGAAGCTACTAAGTTGTTTCATCGTCCGTAGTATTATACTAAATGCTGTACTTGCACATGTAATACTGTATGTACCAACTCTCTACACACATTTGATATCTCGGGCATACTGAATATTTGTCATATGAATTCCAATCAAAATCACTATTGCATTATTCAATTTGAACAATTTTCACTATGTAATCTTTTGAACTCTAGAAAATATATTATCTAAATTAGTTAAAGAAATTTATATAGATTAGAACAGTACAGAAGAATTTACCTTCACTGATACCGTGCCATTGTGCATTTACACAAGTTTATTCTTTTTATATCTGCATTTGTAAAATGTATTACGTCTTGAAAAACTATGTTTTTGTGTTTGTCAAATGATTGCCACCATGCAAAAGGTCTTAATGCGATAGGGAGAAGAAAGAAAGTGAGAGATAGATGCATGTGTCATCATGTTTATACGTTATCGTGACGTAGCGCGACTGCCAACGCAGAGCAAATATGAAATCAGATTTAATCTTTATTAAAAATTTATTTTTTACTTTTTTTATTTCAAATTTTGACTATTGTCGAAGTAAACCTAATGGTTACTATCTATAAAGTTCAAAACCTTAAACTGTATATTCAAACATAATTATAAATGTTTGTCAATTTCATATGAAAGTCGGCTCACTAAATTTTAAAATAACCTTGTAGTGTACATCGTTTTCTGTTTGTTTTTGTAATGTGGATGTTGTTTAAATTTCTTAGGCTGTATCGAGCCTTACATTCGAGCTGTCTCTGATGTTATTAGGAGCTTAACAAAATGGATTTCAATAAATAAATTTCAAGCATTATGTTAGTTACAAAAAAATATTTGTTTTTATTTGCTTTTATTTACAATTTAAATTGCAGTATTTTAGAAAGTAAGATTTGTCATTAAAATTATAATTTTTTTATGTAACAAACATGACATTTAAAAAATTATAATGACTGGAGTCCCAATTTGTTTATAGAATAAGAATGATATAAAAAAGATAATTATGTATTAAATTTATTATGTTACAACTATGAAAATCTCGTTTGAAACATTAATTTGTTAATAACTGACTGCCCAAGTAAAAAGTCACCGAAGACTTTCTTACATTCACAAATACGCTAAACATGTGATGAACAAGGTCAGTCTTGTCATAATCAAGTAGGTATTTCGATTATCAAAAGAAAGTAATACCATCAACTACCTGTATTTGAAAAAGAGTAATTTATCTCATGACATAATTTACATGGCACATTTTCTTGAAACATAATACATGCACAAAGTAGATCACGTCCAATCAAGTTATAAGGATGGCATCTGTGTCGGTTTCTTGTTAAATTTTATTGAATTATCTTAAAAGCAGTATTGATGATTTGTTGTTTTGCAAAACGACACTTAGTTGGGTATGCAATCTACTGCACTTCCGATCGACATATTTAACAAATGGTAGGCTAGTCAGAAAGTAAGAACGTAATCCTTAGGATTCAATAGATTGCCCACACACTATTTGTCAAATTTTATGGATTATGTTTAAGAATCATGTCTAAACATATAGTACAATCTGCCATAAGAGCATATTCAGCTGAAGAAAGGAACACATTGAAAAATAAACATAGTAGAAAATAATTTTTATTTAAAGTCATTGACTAATTGTACAACCCTCGGGTTCTATTGTCGCTGCTAAAGCTGCTTTATTAAAAAATTACCTAAGACATAGATAATTTTGGCAGTCAGACTGCCAACACTGTTTGTTTTGTACCAATGTTTTTAAACAAAAAATATATATATATATATATATATATGGAAATTCTTGTATCAGTTGATTATTGACAATGAGATTTTATTTTTATATATAAACAAATAACATATCCTGTGGAAAGCACTTTACAATTTCCTCTCTTGATCTTTTTCTATTCATTGCATTTTGGGCCTGAGTATAAAAGAATCTAAATAAAATTTAATCATACATCTGAAATCGCCAAATTTTAAAGTACTAAAAATTCCTAAGTTTACTTTGGTGTCAATCACATATAGGTTTTTTCAGTTTAGCATAAAAATCAGAATAGAAAGTTGGAGACAGTCCAAAATGCATTTAAAATAAAAGCTTTCTAATCGAAAGCCAAAGAGATTTTTTTTATAACTTACGTAGTATGTAATGCTATTCACGTGAATCTGATTAGATTGTGAACATTTATAATGTTTTGCTTAAAAAAACGTACAAAATAATCACCAAAAAAAGTTGCCAAATAATTGCCAAAATAAGGAAATTATAACACTAAATGAAAAAATGATTTAAGTTTACTATAATAACTAACGCTATATTTTTATATAAAAAATGCAAATACAGCTCAAAAATTAAGCTTTCAAACATATTTTTATTATGTTATAAGTTTTGAAAATTGTAAAATGACGCAGCCACTCTTATTTTGGCTTTGTACTTTATTTTAATATACATTAATGAAGCGAAATGAGTTTGTTATGGTTATTATTTCTCTACCAGGCGATCCGACCAAGTCCCCTTCATGTGAACTTGGAGGCCCAGGATCACTCAAATCAGAACGCCTTTCATCAGACTCAAATGATATACTCGACCCACAAACTGGATTGAGAGGTTCATCAGGCAATATGCAGGTTAGTCACTAATTTAATGAGTTACCATAGTTTGCATAATTTTAGTAAATAAAAGGGTTATTTTTCAAAGTTTCTATATGTGTATATGTTTGATTCTTTATTCATTTTGTTTAATTGATCATAGACTCATACTATTATATTAAAAGTTGTGTAATGTAACAGTAATAAATTATACAGTGCCAAAGTTGGTCCTATATAATTTATTGTTTAATTAAAGAATCATGAATGTAATGACATATTTACATGTTTTCAATTTACATTTTCATATTCAAATTTTATTTAGTCAATTTTTGGCAGTTTACATTTTCCTTCTGTAATAAAATTGGGATATAATAAATATTTTTTTTATCATATAGTCCTTTTAATATCTTCATCAATATCATTATTTATATATTATGCAAATTGTCCAGGAGTCCCAGAACTGTCGCAATCCCAATGCATCTGATACTATGGGTTCGTGTCGCATGGCCGGTGTTGGGCCTGGTGTCTCCATGCCCATGGCATCTAGTGAGGCCCAATCTTTGCCATCTAATGTTATCAGCAAGCAGTCAGGAAGCATGGAGGTAGGATAGTAATATTCCTATTGCTATGATTTGTACTGACTATATGTTATGAGAAGTTTACCTAAGTTATGATTATTGCGTGGTTTATTTGTCAATCTAAAGTTGAAAATTGACATTATGTACTAAGTATTTGCGTCATTATTTATTTAGTTATCACAGGACACGCTGACAGCTAGGCATATAAATTTTTTGTATAATTGTGAAAGTTTGTATGTTTGGATGTTTGTTATTTACACTTTCATAGCTGAACATAATCATCTGAAACTTGTACAGTAACATAGTTCATGCTTTTGCTTGTATGATCGTTGAACAAACTCTTTACTTATGC
Source organism: Eumeta japonica (assembly GCA_005406025.1). Lineage (NCBI taxonomy): Eukaryota > Metazoa > Arthropoda > Insecta > Lepidoptera > Psychidae > Eumeta > Eumeta japonica. The sequence goes on along the minus strand of BGZK01000822.1, from coordinate 98,933 downwards.
CGATTGGTTATTAGTGACAACAATGTTCAAGAGAGGTTCAAAATTCTATATCGGTTCATATTGAACCGATATTGAACTGCTAGCTGGGAACTGCTAGCAGGACCAGGATTAGAATCAAGAACGTGAGATCTTTCATAACAAAAATATTTGCAGCATAACCTGTGTATTCTATGTGAGAATATGGATGTTTCTGGTATGGAATCGAGAACGAGAGCGAGATCGGGATCATAGTTGATAACTTGAATTGATCGTAATAAAAGATGAAAGAATTAGTTGTACATCCACCCTGTCGGAGCCGCGGGTAAATTATGTACATTTTGAATCTAGATCGGGCTAAAATTGGAATCAATAATGGAACGAGAACTGAAATCAAAAGCAGGGATAATAATGAGATCATAGGTGATGGAGTGATTGGTCCATGTAAATGATGGAATATCTTTTATATCAACGCGGGCGAAGCTGCGGGAAACACCTAGTTAATACATAAATGGTTTAAATGTTATGAAATTTAATTGTATAAACATACATATACTAGTATATTATATTATATATATATACTAGTATATTTTAATAAATTTGTTAAAAGATTATTAGTATAATAATATTTCAAAAAATACCGGGAAAACAATATCAGAAAGCATTTTACCTAGACTATTTTATCTAAAAAATAATATTGTTCATGGCTCCATGCAGTGTGTAGTTGTAATATAGTGTAAAATTATCATGTTACACTAACATTATATAGGTGAAAGAAAGTATGTTGAATGTGAAAATATATGTTTGTTATCACTAAACACTAAATCTACTGAACAAATTGGAATAAAATTTAACAAAGAAAAAGAATGAACATATAAGATAACAAATTACTGAAGATTTGTGCAGTCCACAATACAAAGTACAAAACTCTGCCACTGTAAAGTTAATCACGAAAACGCAATGGCGTATAATGAAATCGCGAAGAAGAAGAAGGAAGGGGTGGCGACCGTTATACCTGCGCATTACATCATTCACAGGCAATTAAGAGCGGTAGAGTTTCGTGCGTTATACTGTATTATTATTGAAAGAATCTTTAGAAAGAGTTCATTATATCCAAAGACCACCACCTACATGCAATTTTTTCCTCTTTATAATATTTGTGTAAATGTAAATATTTTTTTACATTATTTTTCATCACAAATATATTACAAAATTCACTTACATAATGTGATGAATTTTATATAGTTAATACACGTAATGTTTCCCAGCAGCAGAGCCAGATCTTCGTGTTTTCCACACTTTTGGCCAATAAGGGCGCAGAAGCAGTGTTATCTGGACAGCATCACTCTATTATAGCTTATCATTGTGCACAACCTGGTACCAAGAAGTATTTAGAGGTAAGTAATTCACCACAACAGTTAATAGTTTTTTGTTTATTACTAAATGAACGATGTTAAACATATATACATAGGGTGCACTGAAACTTTTTGGAGTGAATGAGAAAAAATTATTACGAATAGTCAAAAATGAATTTATTATTTTTTTAAATATTCTCCCTTAGCATAAATGCAATTTTTTTATATGAATAAACCAATCTTGAAAACATTTATGCCACTCCTTCCTGGTGACCTTGAAAAAATATTTTTCATACTCTTCGACAGCCTCTTCTGGTGATGAAATCGTTGATCATGTAATTGTTTCTTAATTTTTGCGAACAAAAAACTCACAATTTGCCAGGTTGGGATTGTATGCTGGTTTGCTAATAACTTCTACATTTTTCAAAAAAATATTTGTATGTTTGGCCGTGTGAGAACTAGCATTGTTGTGGTGTAAGATGATACAACATTTAAAGTTATTTTTATGGATTTCGTCAATAACTTCCAGCAAACAAATGGTCATGTACCAATCACTCTTCACGGCACGAAAATTCTCCAAAGTAACAGTAGCCACGTGTCCAGATTTATTAAAAAAAGAAGTAATAATCTGCTTAAGAAGGGTACTTCACTTCCGCGCCACTTTGGTTCGGTTTGGTTTGACTCATCTCGATAGGTCCACACAGTTTGACACCCCTTCTTGAATCTGGTAAGCATGGCTTTGCACCAAGTGACGCGGTCCGTTTTATGGGCCTCAGTCAAATTTTCCTTTTTCATACCCAAATGTTTGTGTAGGATTGATTGTACTTGATTTATACCTATGTCTAAGGATGACCAAATCTCATGGTATGTCACATACCTATTTGTTTCGCTCGTACGGCGCACAGCGTCGATGTTTCTGGTGTTCACAGCGGTGGACGGGCGATCATCACTAAATTCATCACTGTGATTAACAAGACCGCGCTTTGAGGCGACACAATTTTGAATTCTGCATACCAGTTATAAATAGTCATCTTGTATGGTGCTTCATTGTCAAAAGCAGTTTGAAGCTGAGCAAGGCTCTGCTGAGCTTTCAAATTGCGCTTAAAATCGTAAAAAATCATAAAACACAAATTTTCACGACAGATCAATAATGATGAAGGCTTGTAATTTTTAAAATGACGCCACAATGTAAAAACAATTGATAGATTAAACAAACTATATTTTACAGCCAAAAAGTTCCATTTTCAAATGTACTAATTTAGAATATTGTTTATGTAAGTGGCCAGTTCCAGAAACTTATAATGCACCCCACATATTGACACTTAAAAGTATGTTTGTCAGGTTCTTATCACCCCAGTGTGGCATACCTCCTCACGACTTTTTTATTTCAGTTCAATTGATAAATTTACAAATGTATTGATCAATAAATTATTATATACAGAATGTAATCAACTTTTGGCTATTTTTTAAGTAAATAGAACCTTTACGATTTAGCACAATATTAACCATAACATGTATTTTTTTACTTGTTTGTTTTAGAGAATTAATTTTTGTATTTTGTAATGTCTGAAATGTGACACAGCTTAATTTTCCCTAGTGGGTATGCATTTAAGGTTTCGTTTATGGTGAAAGAGCGGCTTAACAACACAACAGTAAATAAATGTAGATTAGATATGTTTTTATTCAACAAAAATTTTAACAGTGTTAATTACGCCTGATAATAGGAGTTATTAAGATACAGAATCCACCAACATGCTTTTACTATGTGGACAACGTGGAGGATACGCAACAACAACTCGAAGCCTACCGAGAACTCTTTTGGCCTGAAAAATTGTCAGCCAATGCTCGATTGACCATGAACACATTCCGAAAACAAAAAAAGCCATGTCATTTAATTAACTCAGTTCTTACATATTTTTTTTAATAGTGCTATGAGTGTGAAGTATATTGTAGTATTAGAATCAAACCTCTATAGCATATAGTATTATCGTATACCATATCTCTTGTCTGGGTAAGTTATACTTGACAATATTCATTTTGTCATAATCGCGCAGCTTGGTTGTAAGCATAGCACCATGCACGTCCTGACATACGCCGTCGAATCCCCTGCTCGATCGTGCCTATCGCTAAGAGGCTTTTTCCGCACGAGCGCGCGGACTACTAGTCAAACACATCAAAGGCAAACACATAATATATAGTCTTATTTATTTTTTATCATTTTTAATCATCAGCGATCAATCTTTTTATAAATGGTTAGGTTTCATTACATTTCCATAGAGAATAAGATTTCTTTCAGTGAGCTTGTGTGGGATCCAAGTATCAAGCTTTTTTTTATGTCCAGCTTTTTGCATATGAGGTAAAACTATTTTGTGGTCGATCCCCAGTTCTTCAACTATGTCATAAGAATTAATATGCCGATCTTGTTCTACATTTTCCAAAATGACATCGATTTATCCCGTAACAGGTTGATCAGAACGAGATTATCTTTGACATCAAAATTACTGAACTGAAAATGCTTGAACCAGTTTTGCGTTACTCTTACCGACACTGCATTTGGTCCATAAATTTTGGGCACTTGTGTCGCATTTGTCTATTTTTTGTTATAAAATTTCAAAATGTATCGAATTTCTATGTTAGATTCACTCATTTTGGTGGACAGAAAAATAATAGAAAAATGAGAGGACACCGTTTTTCCTTTTTCTTTTGACGTGACAACGTCTTAAATTAGGTTGCGGCTGGGAGTCACTTATGAAAAAGTGTAACGCTCGGTAACGTAACGATGAGTCACCGAACGAGAGAGAGGCCCGCCGAATGCCTTGCTCTCTCCCACTCAACTATGATCGGTCTGCCGCGCGCGCAGCACTAGAGAATTAGTGCATAGCTTGCAAATGTATTGCAAGTTATTGTATGTATATTTGTATATAAATACGTATGTATGTGTAAAGGTAAAAATAAAATTTTGTTAATATGAAATTCAGTGCGAGATTCTTTGTATAAATTAATGTTTTAAATATAATTCTTTGTATAAATAAATGTTTTAAATTGTTACTATTATTTCATCCTTCTTCCTACTATACGAATGAATATTCACATTAAAATGATTTTACCATTCAAAGTCGTTGTCACGTAAAACTTTCGCCCGTATACCGACTTTACAGGCAACCAAATTTTTTTAAAATGTCATCTATTTAATGATATCAAAACTATCTAGATACAAACAGCATAACCAAAGAGATTTTACTGCAACTCTACTTATAAAATATAAAAAAACTTTTTCTCTGACCTAATATTTATTTAATTAGGCTTCGTAACTAAATTATGTATTTTATCAACTTCTATTACATAAACAGAGTGCCTTTGCTAGAAATATTTATTTTGTTATTTAATCACTAAATTAAGTAGCGGCTCACACAAGACACCTACACTACTAAATTTATCAATATACATCTTGTAGTTTTTGAATAAAATGTCTGTGACATATGGACGGACGGTCATTAAGAAACTTTAAAGGTTCCGTTTTTGCCATTTTGGCTCGGAACCCTAAAACGGTTGCCGTGTTAGGCGTTTTTAAGCTGTAAAATTAAAGTTAGTTCATTGATTTTCTAGAACAAGAATAAAATTTACACAAATGTTCATTATTCAGATATTACCTCTTTCGAGTTTAGAGTAGCAAAATCGGTAATAGCCTTTAAGCATTACATGTTATAGAAATTGTAAATATTAATTGTACAATTTATGTATTATACTTATCATTTACAATTCGATTCTATAAAAAATGATTTCCAGCTGGAGTCTTTAAAATTATGACTGATTATGGAAATATGTATTTTTATTTAATAATAATTTTAATGCTTTACAGAAACATCCTTTAAAAATGGGTCAGTTCAACAAACAGAGTCCTGCTCAATGGCTTAACAATTTGGCCATGGCGAAAACTCGCGGAGGAATGAGAGGTGGCCCCAACATGATGGGTGGGCCTAATCAAATGGGACCCATGATGGGTGGACCTATGGGTAATATGGGACCAATGGGTCACGGTGGTATGGGTGGTCATATGGGTCCCAATACTATAATGGGACCTAACAGAATGGGTGGACCCATGAATCAGATGATGATGAAGGGAGGGCCAGGGCAGATGGGACAAATGGGAGGTCCTGGAATGGGTCCCATGGATGGGTTTCCAGGAGGCACCCCGTCCTGTGGTGTCATGGACGGCCTCGGTGCTGATGGTGAAATGCCATGGGACACCGTAAGCATTACTTTTGAATCATATACTCATTAAGAAACTATTTATTTAATATTGAATAGAATTTTCATAAAATTTTATTAGTGTATCCATAGTTAATGCTCTTATGGTTGAATATTTCCATGAGCTCTCATAAAAATAAAATGCTCTTGTATCCATCTGCTAGAAATGTTTCTCAGGAAGTATATAAGGGTGGAATAAAATATTTGACAAATATTCAGTTTTAAACACAAGTACACATATATCACTAGTAGTATAGAATGTTTTTTAGGATTTAAAAGGAAGTAAGTTATCCTTCTGGTTCATTTTTGAGATTTCTTATTGTATTTCAATTTTTTTTTAATGGAAATGGGAGTCTGAAACTTACAGGATTAGGATAAACTTACAGGATATATTGATACCAACAAGTCCCCAAAAGATAATCCAGATAATTCTCAAGGGCCAAGTTATCATACTAAAAATCTGTTCATTTACTTTTATAGAAAAATATTTGTGATTGTACATATGTATATAAAAATAAAACAATATAGAAATTTTAAAGTAACTTTCATCATATTTGTAGAAAAACCCAAACGTAATGGCCAATGGCATGTCCAACGGTCCTAATCAAATGGTGCCATGTTCGGAAGCTTCGGCCCCAGTTTCTGAATCTGGAGCACCAGCATCGACAGCTGGAGACGTTTCTGGTACCCCTGGGGATTCTTGTCAAGCTGGTCCGAAAGGTAACATTTATGACAAGTGTTTTTATAACTTTAGTATTCTATTTAAAAAACTCAAATCTTTATTAACCTATGAATTTAAAATATATTTTTTGAAAATTGGCTTTAATTTATTATATTATTAATAAAATGTATGTTGGCATCCAATTTCAGGCGTTAAAATCCCGGATGAAAATTTAACACCTCAGCAACGGGCACATCGTGAAGAACAACTAGCGACTATAAGAAAGATGCATCAAATGTTGTTTCCAGAGAGTGGTGGGGTCGCCGGTGGCGGAGGAGGCGCCCCTGGTCCTGGTGATGGCACCTCGTCCGGTGACCCCAATCCGCCCAATTCCAGTTCTAACATTATGTCCTTCCCGCCTAGCATGTCCAATATGGGCCCCGCCGGACCTATGGGTTCCGGACCTAATGGACCTATGGTGTCTATGTCTAGTAGCATGGGTCCCACCGGTCCCAGTTGTACAATGTCAGGACCTATGGGACCCAATGGCCCCATGGGGCCAGGCGGCCCTATGGGACCCGGAAGCCATATGGGACCAAGTGGACCCATGGGTGGTATGGGTGGTCCCAATGGTCCAATGAGTGGAATGGGTGGTCCTGGGGGAATGGGAGGTATGGGTGGGCATGGATCAATGGGACCCAATGGAATGATGGGGCCAAACGGGCCAATGATGTCATCCATGGGACCCAGTGGGCCAATGGGACCTAATGGACCCATGGGCCCTATGGGACCTTGCGGAATGAAAGGCATGCGCGGAGCCTGTCCAGATATGAAACCTGGCATGTGTGCAGATATACATATGGGTCGAGCATGCGGTGGACCCATGGGCGTAAGTTTATTTGAAATATACAATTTATTCTTTATTTTCCATAGTGTATATTTAATTTCATATTTAATTATAGCGAATGCCGAATCCCATGGGCGGTATGGGTGGAAGCAAACCGTGTATGATGCCGGGACCCCATATGGGACCTAGAATGATGCCTGGGCCTAATATGAGTGCAATGAATGGTACTTAAAACTTGATTATAATTTTCTACTAAAATTATCATTCATTTATAAAAAAAAGTACTGTTTGCTTAATTACTTGATAATTTTTAGTTTCATTTTTAATTTTTTATGTTTTATGTTGTTTTGTCTATAGTTTTATATAAAAGGTAATTGAAAAATATTGTTTATTATTACTGTGATTGTCTATAATTGCGGCACTGATTATGTTGTATTTACATTTGGTGATTAACATATTATTGTGTTTAACTGGTGATCGAGTAACATAAAAAAAAAATTATAATATATGTGAATATGGCATTTGATGCTCTTCTGCGACGTGCAGTAACATGCAGCATGCATTTTCGCGAAATAAAACCATATACAATAAAATATTACGGCATTTATCAATACAAATGTTTATGTAATGTGCATATGTGTAGGTGGAATGATAATGGAAGGCGGCATGATGGGACTCGGCCCGCACGGCGAGTGCGCGCCTGACCATCACCTCGCAGTCAACGGGCCCATGTGCGATGAATATGGTAGAGGACGAAGCGTGAGTTTAACATTATTCATACATAGTTATAATTAAAGAAGAAATTTAGTTCATAGGATAAAAATGGATATCGCTGATGGTATATGGGATTTAGTGCAAAATGTATGGGAGTTGATGATTCAAGCATTCTGATTCGACTGAAATGGTCACTCTCATTTCTTATGAAAGGAGTGCTTGTGATCCAAGTGCATTAGAAGCAGCTATTCAGTATAAATAAGCGGTCTAGTACTAAGTATATGTTTTCATGTACCTTGTTTTAAGTAGATAAGTATTTTTATGTTAAAATTTATTGTATAATATATGGTCAGTTAGCTTTATGGTGATTGGCTTAGGCAGAATCAGATTAATAAGTTATTCTATCATATCTTCAAAAATTTAAATATTTTTTCAAGATAGCAAAACTATAATATTGTAAAATTATGCCATCACAACTACAGTAATTTTAATGATAATGTTCAAGAGAAGGATGTTCACTGCCCATAGTATAAATGGTTAAACAGTGTGCATCACCAATAAATCTGTCACATTATATCAACAATGTGAATAATGTTTCTGCTTTGGGACTTGAGAATTATGAAAAATCAGCAGATAGTGTGAATTCTTACATACTTTATTCTATCCCATTCTGATATCACATCTGATCTTAGTTTAAATTTCCATCTCATACCCAATTCTGATCTTGCTCTCAATTTGAACAGTAGTCACTATTAAATTTTTATCCTGTTGTAATTTAGATCAATACTGATCCTAATTCCTATATTTTGGTAACATCTGCTTTTCAAATATATTTTATCTATATATTTCAACTATATTATACAGATGGGACCAGGCGACCCTGGCGGGTTGGGACCTGGTCCGGGCATGGGGCCCGGCATGGTTCCTGGTCCTATGGGTCCTCATAAGGGCATGAGGAGCCCGAAAAGCCCCGCCACCGGAGCAGATATCGACTGGCAAAAAATACAGCATCAATTCTTCGATGACCCCAAATCTATGGACACTGATTTAAGTAAGTTATATTGTTTACTTTTTTTTTTTAATAATCTTGTAGTATTTATTGTTATGACAACATATGAATTTTTTGTACATATTTTTATGAATAGAATTATCCATTAAAAAAGGAAGCTGTGAAGGTGTCTTATTAATTTTACGATTGGTTAAAATGTTGTTTTGTCACAGTTTGCTAAGAAATCATTTTATCATATTCTAGGTACACAAGTAAAATCACCATGCTCAGAACGGGGAGGTTGTCTGCCTCCTCCACCCTATGGCACCTCACCTCTACACCGGTCTGCTTCAGTGCCTATAGGTAATAAGAAACATATAATCTTTCATTGTATTTAAAGCAGTTATTAAATATTTCAGTTCTGAAACAATTAGGTTATTAAGTAAGTAAATATCTTATTAGGTCGGGGAAAAGGTTTTTTCATACTTTATATATATATATATATATATATATATATATATAGTTCAACAACTTGTTGCAGTTTTGTAGTGACATAATCCCATTACTGTCGAAATTTTGGAACGTCTGACCAAAAAACTAGGACAACTAGTTTTGACAGTCCTCTCTTGATGTTAACCTAACACTATCTAAAGAATTCTGAAGGGATCGAAAGAGATGAAAATCTGAGGGTACAAGGTCAGACTTATATGACAAATGCATTAATACTTCCCAAACTCTCTCAATATCTGCTGAGTGGCTAAAGATATTTGTGGTGTGACATTATCATGGTGAAAAACCACACTATTTCTGTTGTATTGATTCTGGCCGTTTGGCAGTAGAGATTCGAATTGGTGGTTTTTCCTTGCGGTAAAAGCTGATCATGAGTAATGCTTTTCCAATCCCACCATATGCATAGCTTCAACTTATTACAAGTTAATTCAGGTTTCGTTATAGTCTGTGGAGTTTGCTTGCCTTTTCAGCATTATCTTTTTTTGCACATACTTATCAAAGGTAATCTATTTTTCATCATCAGTGATCAATCTTTTTAAGGTTTGGTTTCATTATGTTTCAATAGAAAATCGCAAAAGAGTATACAATGATTCATCAACTTTCTTTCAGTGAGCTCGTGTAGAACTCAATATCGAGCTTTTTTATATATCCAGCTTTTTTCAAATGAGTCAAAACTGTTGTGGTCAATCCCCAGCTCTTCAGCTATGTCGTAAGAACTAATACGCGAATCTTGCTCTACATTTTGCAAAATGGCATCTGCTTTATCCATAACAAGTCAACCAGAGCGAGGTTCATTTTCGATATCGAAATTATTGAACTGAAAATCCTTGAACTAGTTTTGTGCTACTCTTATCGACACTGCATTAGGGCCATAAATGTCACAAATTATTTTCGCGATTTATTTCGCATTTTTCCCTTTTTGGTAATAAAGCTCCAAAATGTATCAAATTTCTATGTTAGATTCATTCATTTTGGTGGACAGGAAAACAATAGAAAAATGACAGGACCTATTTAGTAGTATCAAAATTAGCCAGATACAAATAGCACAACCAAAGAGATTTTACTACAACTTTTTACTTATTGAATTCAAAAAAAAAACAAACTTTTTCTCCAATGTAATGTATTAACAATAGTATTTCATAATTTTAATGTACTAAATATCTCAAACACATTTTTAACTATATTGGTGAAATTGAATTATTTTTGACTAATCATCATTACTTGAAAGTTCACATAAAAATGAAGTATGTTTCTATTCTCTCTCACTCTTGTCTGTGGTATATTACAATAAACCGTACAATATTTTTATATTCGTTACAAATGTGAAAACCTCTTTAAATTTTGGGCAATAGCGATTTTTGCATGATACGCATGCAAGTTTTTCATATAAAGTAAATAATATGTAGTAGAACCACACATGGCCAACAAAGCTGCAGCCCATTTGACAGTGAAATACCACACTCTTACAGAATTAGATGTGAAGTGACAGTATTTGCTGTGCATTTCGTCCAGTGATAGAGAGTTTCAGTGATCTATTCTCCCTGTATTAGATATCCTATTCCTTCCTAATATTTCGGGTGGTCCATCAGTTATCATCATCAGGTGGTTCATCTGATATCCTATTCTTTCTTAAAAGTTCTTGTGACCCACTCCCCACTCTAGAAATCCTACAAATGATTATTTTAACTTATGGAATATGAAAATTTACATATCTTAGTTTTCTATGTACGGATATAGATTATCTATAGTTTTATTGAAATCTGGAAAAAATTATTAACCACATTAGTTAAAAAGGCAATGACGGAGGCCATTAGCACTCCAATTTGCATTTCTTGCATCGTAGGCGGGCATCTTTAACTTTACTTTAGGGACTAGGTTATTATTGCTTTCGGGCTATCATTAGCTTTATGGATTTCATTTTACTGAAAATGCATAAAAATTTTATTTATTACCATATAAAATTAAAGAGATCACACGAATGCTGAACTCGGTATCGTCAACAGCAACGCAATCGCCGAGTCACTCGTCCGTGCAAATGCCGATGTCCGCGGAGGCGAGCAGAGCGGGCTCCGGCCTCAACAGTCCCGCGGCGCCGCATTGCAAGGGCCACTCCAAAAACCCTAATGATCCACCAGGTGGGTACCGAATTGCAGTTATTAGAAGCACATTTTGTTTATCTTGATAAAATCATATCAATGCACTATTATATTAATCGTTCCAAGGACACATTGTTTGTTAGAATATTACTCACACATGTTGAATAGAACATAATTTAGTATGAATACACAGTACATAGACATTCTGGAAAAAAACAATTGTAAAACTTGTAAAACATTTTGACCAAAAAGATTTATGCTTCCATACATTTGGGAATGTAATATTAGTAATAAGCAAATAAAAAAACTAATGACATGAATACTTATTCTATGTTTAAGTAAAATCTGGCCAATTTGAAGTCCTCTAGCTCACATTATTACTTGTCAGTACAAATACATGTATACTGCTTCATCTGCTTATGTTTTATTAAAAAATTTAGCCTTTAAATAGATTTTAATGAATAACTGTACATCAAAGAATTTTTAACATATCCCATACAAGACTTTAAAATGTACATGCAATGATAAGATTTTTAACAATTCAAATTCTACATAATATAGCCATAGAAGTAGATATGCATGCTTTTATATTGGGTGTTAGACATTTTCCCAGCCACATTACAAATTTGTTTTTATATTAATCTACCATGAGAAACTTCATACCACATTGTTACATATTGTCTTCTATGTGTATTTCGAAATCGATACATAGCCATGTTTTTCAAATTTTGGGTTTGAAGTTTCTATTGTTTTATTTTGTGTTTTTTTTTTTATTATTTTCTAATTCCGTAGTTGTAATGCGTTTTGTTTTTTTTTTCTTTCCTCTCTTCCCTCGTCACCAACTAAAACCAAAAATAATAACGTCCCGCTCGAAATACGCTTGACGCTTGCAAAAAACAAATCGTCGTGTCGCGTAAACACCGCCCACCGTATACGAGAACGCGCGATATTAAAGAAATATTAGAGAAATTGGACGACGGCCTGTTCGTGAGAACTCTGCAAAATCTGGCCGCGCAACAGCAGAAAAATCAGCAAATGACCAAGGAGCCCAGCCTAATGCCGGTGCCATCGCCGCAACAGATATCCTATCTCAACCAATTCGAAGGTAAAGTGTTGTATTAAATGTGCGCTTTCTTTGGCTGTATGTGTCTTATCTGTGCTCAGCTGTGTGCGCAGGAGTTTATTTTTCCTAACTTGTCAGTTTTAATTTTTTAATACATACAACACGACACGTCAGCGGAAAACTGATTTATGCTACAGGATTTTTTTCAAAATTTACATTTTCGCAATAAAAGTATTTATTGCTGTTGCAGTTTGTTAGGCTTGCAAATTTTCTATCATAAGCTTTACATAAAAAGTGCCTGGAAAAATTAAGCATTATCTTTTTTTATGTATATTTTTGTGATAATATAAATTTTTATAATCCACAAAAATTAGCAAACAACCCCATTTCTCTAAGAAATACAATGCCTAGCAATATATATATATATATACATACATATATACATAATATTTTTTTAATTTATACATCCAAAAAATTAAAGATCTCTGTAATGTCCTCATATTTATGGAAGTGAATAGTAATACAGGAATTTGACATGAGAACAATTTGAAATAAAAGCGAGTTAGATTCGCGTGAAAAGAGTTCCTTACTATATAAGTAGCATTATATATTGTTTTTTAGATCTGTTCCAAATTTGTTTGTGGCAATAAAAAAAATATATTCGATACCACACTGTACAGAAGAATTTTCAACACTGCTCTAATGTTGATTTTTCTCTTGTTGTTTATTCATGTGTAAATTTAAAGAAAGCTGAGTGGTACTTCTCACTAATACTGAGTGGTATTCTAATATTTAATTTTTCCTTTTTCCCCAAAAAATTATATTTTCAAGCTCTCGTTGGATTTAAAGTAATTTTAATATTTGCCTAACAAAATATTTTTTTTATTTTGGGAACACAGACTGACAACTAAACAGGCAAATCCTCTAAGGATTTCATTTTTCATTTATGGAATCCCTCTAAAGAAAAAAACTATATTATAATGCACTGTATTAAAAACATATATCCCATATCTGAAGTAGAAACCACTTTCATTCCTATTAATTTTCGTATTCATGACTATGTTTATACCCTTACATTGGAATAATTATTATCACTAATGCGTCCATGACTGCTGTTATCGTAATTTTTTTACCAAGGAGAAGATTAAAAATAAAAAGAAAAATAACATATAATATTATACTGTCGTTACATATCGCTATTTCAATACTTTAATTTGAATAATTTTGCTTGTTTAGGATAATGATTTTGGAAAAAATTCTGTGGTATAAAATGTGATACATTGTTTTGTTTCTGTGATTACTTTCTTGTTTCGGTGGTGGTTGGTGAAAATGTGCTAACATAAAAAGATTTTTGTGTTCCATCATATTCTATGGCTAATTTGTTCTCATTATTCCATCTGCATTCTATATAAGTCTATGGTACTTTTGAATATGTAAACAAAAGTATAGTTTGTGGGTGTCCCATTTGTCACATTACAAGATTTACTTTGTTTGAAAACTTCAGTAAACAAACCTTATTACATTTATAATTGTATTCTCATACAAAAGTATTGTATACATATGTCATTAGCCGGCGGCTTTGCCCACATGTATATAGAATGAATTCCTTTACCTTTGATTTATATTGATTCCATTTTGGTCTCACTCTATTGTCAGTCCTGATAGATTCCAGTTCATTCTTGGTTCCGATGCCGGTCCCGCTTACGTGTCAAAGGACCAGTTCTCGATTCGAGTATTGTTCCTGTCCCCATTTCCAACTCCGGTTTCACTGTCGATTCCAATCCTGGTCCCTCTTCCTTTTTATATACCGAATCCCCCATTGAACATTTTTGTTAACGATAACCAAACAGTATAAAAAATAAGCAATTTGTTTCATGTTTATTTGTTAATACTAGCTATTTATTATGTATGCAAAAGTTTCATCTGAACTAGACCTCTAATAAAATAAATGATATAATAATAATAGATTTGTTCATAAGGGTATAAATTTATGTGAAATATTTGGTAAGTAAAGATGTGAAACTGTGCAATCTTGTTGTTGACATATTTCATAAATGTGAATCCACATATTGGGCCAACCATTGCACATTGATTTGAGTAATTTGATAATTAAATTGCAATAAAGATATTAGGAAAGAATTATTTTGGCCTAAGACATGGAAATGATATAAGGCATTTGAATACAACAAAATATTTAGACACTTTTGCGTAATGATTGAGTTTAATACTGTTGACATAGCATGGTATGAAGGAAATTTTTTTGACACACAAAAATGGCAGTAAGTCTGAAAAGATAAGATAAATGTCGCCAATGTATCACAAAAGTTGTTTAATTCAATATAATAGGGTAGCTAACCGATACTGAAAAATATTGTATGTATTTATGAAATGCATAAGTCAACTATAGGGCATGACAAAAATTGTAATTAATATTTTCGTAAAGACAATTGAACATTACCCATTAATGGTTTTTATTCCCTGTCTTTTCTGCAAAAATAAGTTTTAACTAGTATTTTATATGACGCAGACGCGTGCGGTTCATGCAAGCAAATAAGCTGAACATACTTTAGTCCCATACATACTTGCCCCTAAATAATAAATAAATATTTCTCATATAAATCGTGCTATAAAATCATTTATTTAATTTTATCACGCCATCTACTAGTGTTCTTAAGAATTAATTCGCACTACGAACAAACGACAATTCACCTTAGGCGCTTTACAGTTTTTTTACAATTTTTACAGTTGTTTTCGTTAGGGCACGTGATTGATTGTTTTTAAGTAATTATTTAATATATTTACTGAAAAAAATTGAAAATAAAAATGTACCTGTGAAGTGTTTTTAAATAAATTAATATTTGCCGCTTTTTTGACTTTGTCTTTTGAGGAAATGATTAAGTTCATTGCGAAGAGAAAGGAATTTTAATTTAATTTTTCTCTAAATATGTTTCAGCAATATTTTCTGAGACAGACATAATGTATGAAATATTGTAGGAAATACTACATATTATACTACTAATGACGTTGTTTATTGTGTCTAAAAATTAAAGGGTTTAAAACTTTTGTTGAACTCTGTACAGAACTGAATTTCATATTAACTATAATTATTTTGAAATTCAATCTCGACTAAACTAAAAGAAAAAGCGGTATTCATGATGTTCAACAGTATTAAAAGGACGTGTTTGCAAGATTATCTATATTAATAATTTCGTCAAGGCGTACGGTAGACTCGATCGAAACTTACCTGAATAATAAAACATAAAAAAATAAAGATTTCGAGTCGACAACATATATCCGCAAAATTCGGATTGTCGAATATTTTGTTAAATTCTAATAATGCTGACAGACAAATCACAATCGCCATATTGGCCACTCTAGCGAAACGTCATTGACACCGAATGACATCTCTAGTAGATTAATAAACGTGGTATATTAAGCGCACATACGTCTCGCCGCTCAGCACGTTGCGCTATTCATTTTAAAAACAAAATTGTGACTCATGTGACTGTAAAACGAAACGTCTTGCCGTAAGCATTGAGCGAATAAAAAAATATTAATATTATTTTTGATTTTGCCAGTTTGTACAAAGAAAAACATTTTCATTTTTTATTTTCAAAAGTAGTAAATACTTACCTACCTACCAAAGTAAAGAAAAAGACTGAGTGCTTAAAACAAAGAGGTTCACAAAGAATAAACCTTAAAAGCTATTTGTTTTGTTAATTTATGTTAGTTTATTTTGAAAGTTGATTTAAAATTAAAATTATTTATGTAAAAACTTTTGCAGTTTCAATTTGCTATATTTATTAAATACAATAAACAATGCTATAAGAATCTATGCCTTTAATATTCCTTGAGAACCGATAACTACAAAAATATCTACCTACATGTGTATTATGAGTCGCATTTCACCCGAGCGAAGCCGGGTATTCATCTAGTATACAATATTTTAAACGAGTGTCGTAATTGTTACATAACTTTATGAGACTTGACGTTTGTTACTTGCTTGTGAAAACTTTATACCTATTTATGAATTTTTCAGAAGAATCTGGCATACATTAAGAGTCAGGTAGGGTAGGTAGCCACCATCAGTGGGCCAGTAACCAAAAAAATGCTAAAAGTAATAAGTTTTTGTCATTTTGCACATCCTGTCTGAAATCTTTTTGCACGCCACTGATATAGTGCTATTTTGCACAGGCATAACAATTGCCTAGTGGCCTATGTATAATTGGCAATTCATAACATTAATATTTTGTCGTAAATTTTTTTGTGAGCTATTATGATTTCATAGATAAAGGGTCAATATGAAACCTTCCATCTTCTGTAACTTAAAGTTCGCAGCCATGTTTCTTTTAGTAGCTATAATTACTATTCCTTCTAAATTTGATGTAGCCTGCATATTCATTTGCTTGCATAAAATTTGTGGTTAAAGAAATTCAATTATTTCTTTACCATATTTTATATTAATCACCATATCATTTGAAAGATAATACCTTCAAATTCAATTTTCTTAATTTATGATCGTGATATTTCTTTCCCTTATACCCTAAAAACATTGCCATACCAGTGTAAATAATGATGTCTATTAAAAAAAAAAAGTAGTGAATACAACCAGAATGGCTTTAACTCATACCAAATCTTCAAAATAGTTTATATTCACAGAAATTTCATTGCAGTAGTAATAAAATGAATTTTCAGACATTTTCGGTCTCTAAAAAAACACATTTTTCTTTATTTTCCCCTAACTTCTATATACTATTATAGACCTGTAGCAGCATATTTTTAATTATTATGTTATTTAAACGTACTGTGGGCGAACCTGACTCATACTTATTTTTTATATTTGTTCATTAACAAAAAGAGCTATATAAAGATAAAATCTGTAATGTCACTAGTGAGACGCAATATTTATGTATTTCAAAATTTTGCAACACTTTTCTTTATTATTGTTACACTTCTTTTTTTTTTTTATTATTTTCGATCATACACAAAGTGCTGACAACACACAAGTGACTGAAAGCAGTCTAAATCTTAATATTTCTGTTGGTTAATTTGTTTATTTTGTTTTTAATCACAGGCCAAGAGCTGACGATACAGAAGCAGCCGAATACATCGTTAAAAGACAACAGCGGGCAGTCGGCCAGCGGCGGAGTTCAAACGCCACAATCTAGTTCCAATCAGAAATCCCCGGCCGGGTTAGTGATTTAAATCCAGCCAAATATTTATTATATGTACAATATAAATTTAAAAAGTATTGAATATACAGTACTTTTTAAGTGATGTATACTCAATATATACTTAATTTTGTTTTTAAAACAACTAAATGGGTAAAAAGGGATCCAAAGTATTAACATTACTCTGTACAGGTACTCCTAAAAACAATAAGCAAATATGTATTTCGAAATTTTTTTAATGAGTCTTGGGGGGGGGGGTTGAAAAAAAATCAATGTGAATGTAGTTGAGTTTTTTGGAACATTTGCTACACAAATGGTATTTATTTTGGAGTGTTATTTCAGTTTTTTTTTTTTGCGAATTAGGGCTTAGACTACATTTTGACTAGCTTTTTGCCCATGGTTTTGCTTCCATAAAGTTTTTTTTTTATGTAAGAATTTCTTGAGAAACATGAAAAATGAAACCTGTTTCAAATTCACTTGCCTGACAAAATACCAATTTCAACTAAAATTAAAAAACAGATAAAAAATCATTGTTACAATAAAATATACCTTACTATTTTTTTTTTTTTTTGCTTCTCAGTATGACTTCTTACAACCAGAACATTTAAGTCATTAATTGTATTTTATTTTGTCGGTTATGCTCATTGGTTTGCTTTATTTAGAGAAGGAGCAATGTGAGTGTGCGATGAGGATTGACAGGAGGGGGAACAGGAAAATATGGTGTGAGGGGGGGATAGAGTGAAAGCCACTGTAAGATTGAATGTCAGCAATCCGATTGCAACTATATGATTAGTAATGATAATTTAATAATAAGAAGCTCAGAAAATCAAAACAAATGTTACGCTTTTTTTACATAGCGACTTGATACTGATCTTATTATCATAATATTACAAATGTGATACTTGTGATGATGTTCGGTTGTATATAACTGAATTACTCATAAACGGCTGGATGGATTTAGATGAATTTTAGTACATACAATATTTTGTGGACTGTATGCATGATTATGCATTATATACATTATACCTCACTAATACGTTCCTATGCAGTCATTTACAAGAAACCTGAATGAATATCGGAAGCCAGTTCGATTTTCATCTGATTCAAGAACGATGGTGAGATTGGAAAAGAGAGCAAGACAAAATCGTAGTTAACTGTAAAATTGAAACTTATATTAGAAACGGTATCAAATTGGTTACAATGATAGCGAAACTACTAGATATAGAATATGAAGAATTAGTTGTGTCTACACGGGCGAAGCTGTAGATAAAAGCTAGTTTGTTATATAAATCGTAAACTACATAAAACAAAGAGGAATATTAAGTCAGAGTCGCGCCAGGTGCTTTTTTTATGTTCATATAAGTCAGCAAAAACATGTTTTAATAAAATAAGTTTTTATTTTTATGAAACTTTTTTGTTTATTTTTTCTCAGACTGTGTGATGAATTAGGCACGCAATTGGAAATAGAAAAAGTCTATTTGTTTTTAATATATCTAATGTCATTTGTTGAAAACTTTCGTACTGTTTGATACAGAAAAGAAACAGATAATGGATCGAAAATTTTGATTATTTAAATTGTGTTTTTGATTAAATTAATCCCCCCTTTCACTGGACGGCGAAATTGATAGCTTTACAAATGACTCACACTTTTTCTCATACTTAACATCAAGAGTCTGTCACATTTACTTCTTAGCTGCTAACATTAATGTATTTAGATTCGAGTCAGACTTATTGCTGTCATCATTGAATCTAATAAAAAATACTGTGTTGAAAATGCGTATTTCACACTTTCGATGCATAAATTAAACATATATGTAATGTAGCAAAATTAATTGAAATAGCTTTTAAATTAGGTAAAATTTTGTGAATAATTAATATATCTAATACCAGTATCAAACTATTTTAATGTATAGTAAAAAATTCTATCATAAAGTAGCTTTGAAATGATATATAATTCTGTGCACTTCTAAACAAACAAAAAACTTGTAATTCTCTTATTTATATTGTTTACTTTATATCAAAACAGCTTAAAATTAAAAGGTACAAAAAACGACGTTTATATTTATATTGATTTTAGAATGATGCCTGGTACACCGGAGGAGGGCGGGGCGGGCGGCGGCGGCGCACGGTCGCTGGAGGCGCGGGCGGCGCGATTCTCCATGGAGCAGAGTCCGGGCTTCAACAATCCACAGACGCCTACATCTACACCCACCAGTTAGTCTTTTTATGCCACAGTTTCACATTTTTTTTGTATTGGCTAAAACACTCATATTTAAATTCCTGAAAAATAAATAAAAGTTATGATAAATAAATAGTATTACATTATATCATTGCTTTCATCACTTTTTGTATGTCGTGGTAAAATACAGGAAAATGATTTTTGATAATCATACTTTAAATCAATTATTTTTCATTAATAGAAATAAAAGCAATGGATTATATTAAATTCAATCTACCTTATATAATTGTCAATCTGAATGAATGGTTGATGTAGTTTGTATTTATTAATCAGTGTATACAGATAGATGATAAATAAATAAGACTTTGAATTGAGGCGATTATATTCCATAGCATAATTCTTCAAGTTCACATTTACCCTATTTATCTGCTTGTGTGGTTATTAGAAAAGCAATAGTTTCCATTATCAAAATAGGATAAACCTTATCCTAATGAAATAATTTAATGATCTTAATTATGATACTATGGTCCTAATAGGCATCACAATGAGGAAATTTTCAATTATTAATGACATATACATGCAGTTTTAATAATAAAATATATATCAGAAATAAAAATAAACTGTTTACATGTTAGTCGACTATGCAATCACAAATTAATTTAGAGGCTTCGTGTTTAATATTGTCCTTGTGAATGTACAAAATTTCCCCATATATAAATTTTAGAACATTATGAAACAATCATTCAGTAAAAAGAAGAGAATTATACAATTTTCTAATATTTAGAAGAAAAATATCCATGGGCATAGGCGACGCGATTTCTTACTTTATTGTTTTGTTAATCAGTGGTTTTGCATTTATTGTGGCTGTCCATGATGAAAGTAAAAATGAACTACCCTTAAGTTTCTTGCTTGTTCTTCTTGAGGGAAAACTGTCTCCCGAACGAGTGGTCAAGTATAAATGTAAAAAAAAATTATGACGTATTTTGAATATTATTTTATAACCTATAAAGTAAAGGTATCTTAAATTAAAAAAAAAAAAACAAATTTGGCTGTTAACCAAAATCCGATGTTGCAATTAGATTTATCTATTTACAATGTTAATTGCGATTATTTAATAGCCTCATTCTATAATTTCGTATACACATTTCCTGACATAGGTTAACGATTTTTATTGATGATTAATAAAAAAACAAATGTATTACAAAGCTGCTTTAAAATAGGATTTCATTTAAAATTGATGAAAAACATATAAATTAAATTAAATTAAAATGTTCTGATCATGGTAATGCTGAATATATCACACCGACGCCGTTTACATATGGATTCTGTGAAAACTTTTTGGATCAAAATGGGCAACAAACATATTAAACATGTTTTAAAAATTCTTGGAACAAATATTTTGGATGTCCACCCACATATACAATGTCTCAGTTTTTCATTTTCAACAACATCATTATAAGTACTGATAGGGGGTGCATGCAAGTTCTCTTATAGTCCCATGTTTTCACAGACAGTGCACTGAAACAATAGTAAGAAATGAAATTTTTTATGAAATATTTTCCAAAATGATCTAAACCGATGTCCATATTTGTCACATCTTTTTTTTTCGTTTTTAAATAAAAGTTTATTTCATCATCATTTCACAGATGAGAAGTCTCGGCCGAGTCCGTCTTCGAATCGGTCAGGCCAAGACCCGTCAAAAACGCCACAAAGGGACGGCGGCTCGCTGAGTCAAGGACCCTACGCGCCCTCGTCCACGGCCACCACGACCACGAACAAGAGCAGTTGTAGCGCCGTGACGTCAGTCCCCGGCGGCGTGCCGTCAAGTGTGTCGAGCGCCGGAAGCTGCAGCGTACCCAAGATGGACGACACGATAGCCGGCAGTTCGGAGGTACAGCAGTAATAACGATATGCCTGTGAATTATTTGTATTATTTCATTTATCTTTTAGAGCAAATACTGATATTTCTTAACAAACACAGTTTGACATACACAATACAGGTACCCTTTCCTGAGAAATATTATAGGAAGATTGTTTTTGTAAACAAGCTTTATTGATCAAGAACAGTAAATATAGTTTTTTTTTTTTTTTATAAATATAAAGTTATTTATTATAAAGTTGAGAAAACTCAATCATGTAAGGTGAATGATAAATCCTAATAAAGACTAATATAAATTTGACTTGACCAATCATGTCAAGGTTGAAATGGTTTAGGATTGTTATGTCAATGTAAACAAGAAAAAAAAAGTGAAAAAGTAATAAATCCAACCTGTTTATTTGGTATTTATCCAAAAATTAACATTAACACCTTATAGAATTGTTATTCAAAAAAATAGTATTCCATAGTTACAAGTGATCAAAGTTCAACAACAACCCTATATATTATTGAAAATCTTAGCTTGTTACTGCAGTGTTTTTAAGTTTTATAATCATATTTGCAATTTTCGAAATATTACTTTTGCACATAGATGTATGAAAAAGAGAAGATACACAATCATATACTATTTCGATGGTAGAAAATGGCTCAAAGTGTAAATTTTGTCTCTTTCTCACATCTTACTATATCATTTTGCAATGCCAAAGAAAAAGAAGGGAAGGAACATTATTTATGATTTGACATTTCAACCAAAATATCATGTAACAATCAGTTTGTTATTGGAACACAATAAGTCCTATTTTTTTACAATTAACATGTACTGTTCTAAAACAAAACATTAATGGAGTGGTTTAATATTACTTTAAATCTTTATCCGTGTTTTTTGGTTGAAGGTATGAAAAGAATTATAGTATATTTTTCTTCATAATAAAATTAATATGAATCTTTAATTTCATAATGTCGGTGAAAGAACTTGATAATTTTTAAAATGTATAGAGTATACACTCAGTGTAATATTAAACTTTCTAATTATTAATATGATAAAATATGATGTCTATTCAAGAAACATTAACATATTTTTACGAACATATTACTTTTATATAACTTGCTAAAAAAACAAATTCAAATATAATAAACATAATTTTATTTGGAATATGTTTAATCTATTGTATGATTTCCTTTTAGAAGTAATTTTAAGATTTATGTAAATATAAAACAAACAATAATTAAAAATTAAAAAAAGCTACTCCATTAGCTTAAAAACAGTCTCTATTGTTAAGCGACCAAATAATGTGACAACACAACAAATACAAGACTCGTGTTGCTTAGGTCTATTTCTTTTAAGTCAATTTATATCTCTGCCTTTGATGCTACTTTAAATGAGAAATAATATTCATTGAGTGTTCAATGTATTATAATTAATACATGATTGAACACTTATTAGAAATAAACTAAATTTTGTTTATTGAAAATAAGAAATATCATCCTTTTTAATAAGCTTTTTATGAGTCATTTTTGCGTTTTTTAACAGAACACTTCGACGTCACTACAGAAGATGCGACAAAACTACACTAAATGCTAAACTATTTTTGAGTGCGGGACTGTACATCTCTTTTTTATAGATCAGTGCTTTGGCAATATAGTTCTGTTTTACAACTTTATCTATATGAGTGTTTTCCCTGGAAAAAGATTAAAGAAAATTATAAACATTCCTTTATTTAGCACCGTTTTATTGAATTTTGAGGTGATTTTCAATGATTGTGGGAAGATATCATTTTCCTATAGGAAACTCGAAATCACCGAGCGGTTTTCGGTTGTCTAGGTACTGTGAAGGAATACTTGCCTTATTATATGTTTCATAGTTAGAACAAATTTCAATTTTGAAAATAAAGATGCAATTCTCATAGCGATAATATTTTTATCTATTCTAAAAAAAATTACATTTTTTTTATATTGATATGAATAAGTATCTTATATTTTGATTATGATACACAATTTATAAATTCTGTCTATTTTAGGTGAACATTTAGCCAAGAGTTTTAGTAGTCATTTCACTTTAAAATATAAGCCTTTTGTTTTATATTTGTTTTTTATCTGAATATGATATTTGTATTTATTGTTTCATAGTTGATAATATTTAAGTCCTTTATTTGTAATATTCATACATAATCATATCTTGCAGACGACGCTATCAGGAGGCCCAAATACAACAAGCGTTCCGGGACCGTTCCCTGGGGCTTGCAGTATGGGCCGGCCAGACAATATGCCAATCAATCCAAATCAAGGGCCTGGAGGACCTATGGGCACGGCCACTTCCTCATTTGACCCCATATCGTCGCTTGCTCAGATGTCGCAACAGCTAACAAACACAGTAGGTGGTGGTGGGCCCGGCCCCGGAGGCCCTATGGGTCCTGGCGGGGGCACTATGGGCCCCTTCGGTTCGGCACCGCATCACATGCAGCATCATCATTCGATGCATCCTCATTCGCATCCACATATGATGATGAATGAATTAGGTATAGCACATTTTAGATTTTTTTTGAATATATTTATTCATATCGTATATAACGTAAAAGAGTAAATTTAACAAATGTTTTTACACAAAAAAAATTCCAGGTTGCCACATGGAAGGAATGGGACCTATGGATAGTATGATGGGCCCTGGCGAATTTCCTCCCGACATGAACTTGAGTCCGAAGATGAGTGGTGGACCTATGGGTGGTCCGATGAGCGGCATGGGCCCTGACGGCAGCATGCTCGGGCCTCGCATGCCCGCCGCCGGCAAGATGGCGCCCTTCAACGGTGCCAATGTGCAAGTGAAAGCGAGTGCACCTAACACCATCCAGTATCTGCCGACACGGCCACAAATGCCATGCAATTCGGGCCCACGCGGACCTCCCAGTCTTGATTTCTTGCAGCGCGTTACAAACCCAATGCAAATGGAAGGCGGCAAAGGAGTCGGAGCTGGTGTGCAATATTTTCCCGGCGCACGACCCATGGAATTGGAGGGC
Source organism: Eumeta japonica (assembly GCA_005406025.1). Classification (NCBI taxonomy): domain Eukaryota; kingdom Metazoa; phylum Arthropoda; class Insecta; order Lepidoptera; family Psychidae; genus Eumeta; species Eumeta japonica. Next base: position 74,238 of record BGZK01000822.1, on the reverse strand, counting down.
GGCATGCGTGGCGTCATGCGTGCGCCCGGTGCACCTATGCTACGTATGCCACACTACCCGCCCGCTGGGTTTAACTCGCCTCCCAAAATGGGTGGCGATCCTTTCGCAGCCGCCGCCGCCGCCGCGGCAGCGGGACCCAATGCGATGTGTGCGCCTGGCTTTCGTGGTGTGAAGGGCGGTATGGGCGGCGCGGGTGTACGGATGGGTGCAGCGCAGCCTTTGCCGCCGTCAATGGGTGGTGTTGGAGGAGGCGGTGTAGGTGGGGGCGGATTTAAAGCGCAGGGATTCGCGGTGCCGTCGACAGCAGACCCCAACTACGCGGCACAGTTCCACAACTTCCAGCAGCAGTTATACGCGACGGGCAGCCGCGCCGCGCAACCGCATCAACCCTATCCACCGTATCAACCCTCCAAGTGATGACGCCCTGACCCCGACTAAGCGGGGGCGAGCACCCTCTCCTCAGTGACGTGAATGTCGTATGTACTTAAACGCACTTACTTACGTGTCATGTAAAGAGATGAGATAATTTTATTAGTGACTTAATTTAGTGTCGAAACTATTGAGATTTATAGTAGTAACGTTAACGTGTACGATTGGAGGCCGATCTTTTTTTCATTAATTTAGACTAAAGATTCTTGATGATTTGCTATATTGACTTCTTTCGACTGAGCATGGGTTTAAGTTTTTGCGTCATTTTTTGATGGCGATGATGTTTTGAAATTGTATAAATCAAAATATTGAACGATTGTTGATGATTTTAGAGCATTCGTCTATAACCTAAGTTGTTAGGGCAACTAAGTGATTCGGATCGCCCAAGCTTACGCTGGCGGCCTGCCGATGCCTTGTTACAATTATATCACGGCAGTGTTTTGTACAAATTGTACTATAATTACGGTAACTCACTTAGTCTACATTTAAGTACAGCTTTTAGATGTAAATCTGTTCTTGCATACTGCAATAATTTTGTAGTTAGTCTTTAATTTATAATTCCGTCTCAAGAAATTGCCACATTTCAATTTATTGGTTCCTTTTATTTATCTATTTTTAATAACGATTCCTGCACACAGTTGTCTAGTCAATTTTGAAATTAATTAATGCCCGACCAAGATGTTTTTGTAATACATATATTTATTAAATACAAACTTATTAATTAAACTTACCAATCTATGTTCATATTAAATTATGAACATTTTTAATAGTGTGGTGACGTAATTTTTTAAGAAACACACAGCAACACATTATTTGTCTTCCATTTTTTCTTTTATAGGATTTGTATGCATAGTACAAGTGTACAAATATCTCAGAATTTTGCCTAACACAAATCATTACAGTCAGGTGTCATTGAAACAATTCTTTTTTTTATGAGATAACTATTAGATTTTATAAAGTAATGTTAGATATTTTGGAATTTTCTAAACAATTTTACACATTCATATGTATTTTTTTAACTGTGCACAAACATGTCAGTAAGTATGTGCAGTTGTTCGATGCCATAGTATTGTGTAACTTATGATTTCATAGTAAAGTTGTAATCCAACTGACCCAATGAACAACTTTTTTAATGAATTTCAACAATAACAAGCATAATTTAAATAAACCTCAATAGTTTATTATTTATTTGTTAGCATTTTGACAACATTAATTTTTTTAAAGTAAAATGTAAGCTGTAAAAATGGACTTTTTCTATCTAACATAGGGAGTTTTAAACATGGTGACTCAATACCGTATTGGTCTAAATATCCTGATGCAGCATAATCAATAACTCCTTCAAACAGAGTAAGTTAGTCATATTGTTTTTTCTTCTCTTGAAAATACGAAATGTGATTGCTATCAGAGGCCATTATGGTTGTAATTGTTTTAACATGGTGAGAAAAAGCAGTTTATTATAACCAAAAAGCACAGTTTGTTTGTAAACAATGCTTTTTATATCTCACCCTTGCAGTGACAATTTTCTATGTTATTTAAAATTAAACTTCTTTTCAATTTATGCTGTCAATTTCTCAAACCCCTTCATTTCTTGAGAAACTGTAGAGTAAAGATAAAAGAATATCGACTTTTATATATTTTTATCATGGAATAAAAAATTAATATACATCTATATAAATATATAAAGTAATAATTTTTAAGTTCATAAAAGCAATATCAATATTAGCATTCAAATATCAATTGATACAAACTATAAATGCTTTTTTTATATGTATATAACAAGCACTATATTTTCAATTGATTAGAAATAAATCTTCACGTCCATGAATATGCAACCCTACCTCACGTCTCATAAAAATTGACAAATGCAAGAGGCCGAGAACTGTTTTCTCTATACAAAATAAAGGACTATTAATAGTAGTCATTTTGTGAATATCTATTTTTATTTCGACATCAACAATATGAAATATTGCATTTGATTGTTTTCTTTTTTTTTTTAAATTGTACATTTAATGTGTAAACAATGAATGCAGGTTTAATGTAAAAAAAAAAAGGATACTACTATTACAATGAATCAAATAGTGATTTTAGATTTAGCACAAACAAAGTTAGCTTTCTTTCCTCGCGTTTTAAAGACGTTGCTCATTCTGATCGTGCGACATCGGGAGTATTTGATCAATATCACGACAAACTAGTCTAGTGTCGCGCATTGTGAATATCACAGTGGCCTTGAAGACTAATAAATATGCCTTTATAAAGCAATGGTCCCGGCCGGAGGACGAATGGACTCGACATTTTGCGCAATTTTCAAAATATCACACATATGGCAACACCGACCAACTATTATTTATTCCAGAAAAACAAGCTTATCGAAAATAATTGTTAATTTTTTTTAGAAATCTATGTTATTGTTATAAACTCACGCCTATTTCACGAAAGAATAGGTGGAGAATACCGATTTCCACATGGTATGACGATGTTTGCATATCTCTCTTGCTTTTATCTTTTGAAGAATCTTATACTAGAAGGTGTGCTTCTATTTCAATAGGTATTATACTTAAACAAACCACATGGAAACTAATAGTCATAAATGTTATCTTGCAAAGATTGAACCTCATCATAATCATTTTCATTTTTTCATACAATAATGCTTAGAATTAGTTTGTTCATAGTTAATAAAGCACATCTTCATTACAAACCAGTTAATGTGAAGATGTCTAAATATCTATGAGTTTATATAAACATTTTATAGTTTAAGTGGACAGTACACCCTAAAAATATCAGTTTTAATGTTCTAATTAAATTAAAAATAAAGGCATTGTTTATATAGAGATTATATATTTGATATATCAAGGGGATTTAAGTGATTTGAAGCTAATAACAAAGTAACTTCACAGAACTTATTAATTTTATACATACAATAAAAAAAAATCTGTCTGGGCTAATCTCCAAAATGCCAGAACGAATTGTAATCGAATTTTGCATTGAGGTACATTATCTCCTCGAATATGATATAGGATAATTTTATGATTACTAGAAAATTAGAAGTAATGTCCAAGGGAAGATCAAGATTGACATCGAAGTTGGCATTAAAAATAGAGAGCAGCGCCCAAATCGTAAGCAGGTCCGGAAATAAGAATTGTTAAATTTTAATTTACACGAAGCGAAGTGGTGCAAAACCGCTGGTTTCCACTAAATTTGTTGTGTTACAGTAAATAATAATATGTTCAGTATGGTGTTGCCATATAACTGATAAAAATAACCGCGCAAACAGTCCAATCAAACACCTGCTAGATGTTAGTTAGCCATAATTTGTAATGTAATTATTACCATAGGTACAGAATGGTTCTCGTTCTAGAATAAGTAAAGAGCAATGATTTAATAAGTTGTAAGTAAATAATGGTGTAAGATGAGAAATTAAATATGCAAACTATTGGTTGTGATTCTGACACAATTTGTTAATTTACCCATAGACGTATGGGTAATATTATATGTATATGCATGCATGACGTGCATGCGACAAACTAATGGACTCGCAACAAGGATAAATAAGGTGAATTTTTTTATGGAAATTATTTTTATTTTATTGTTTTTTTGAATATTTTTTACTCGTTCTCGTTTGTACATCGCTAACAATAATAATTAATTGTACAGAGTACTTTTGGACTTAATTTAAGGCAATAAATGTATTTATTTTATAACTCGTGATGTAAGAATTTATTCTTAATTATTATAAAAAATATATAATATGCTTCTAAATGTTTCATTTAATTGATTCCCTGGGCAAAAATTGTGCAAGTAAAATTGTTTTTGAAGCATATTACCTTTTTTCAAATTAGGGGCCTTTATAGTCACATCGCCTACTACGTAAATATCAAACTACAGATATACACTCACAATTATAGATGCATAGTTCGGCTGATCCCTTACCACGCGTCCCTCTCACTTGTTTTTACATTCATTGGTATAAAGTAATTATAAAATATTTAATACAGAATAATTTGTATGGTAAGTGTATTAAGTTCACATTATCAGATCAAAGAAGGCGGTACTAATTATTATTATTATTATTATGAAAATAAAATGGTGAAATATGAATTTCGAAAAGTGCTAAAATAATGGGTGAACTAAGTATCAAATATTTTTAAAGTGACTGTGTCGTCAATTATAGTGAAAATAAGTCAATAGTTGCATAAATTATGGGGTGACTGTTTTTTAAAAGCGATTTACATATATACAAATAAAATTAAAAAAAGTATTTCATTGTTAGCGCTCCCAAATTAAAGTTAGAAATGAAATATTGATTTCATTTCTAACTTTAATTTGATATTCATTCATAAGTATGAATCAAGCTTTATAAGAATCTTTTTTTGTTGGTATACAAATGGGTGTCAATTAAGGTCCAGGACAGCTGTATATCTTCTCAGGTAAAATATTTTGAAAAAGGTCAAGGTTATTTCTTAAGTAACTTAACGAGAACTTCAATGATGACCTTCAAGGTTATTTTTAAGGTCAATTTGTTTTTTTTTTAATGAAAATCACCGTTTTTCACACCGGCAGTCAATAGAGCGGAAAATTGCTTATTGAAAATGTATTTAGAGTGATCTTTAAAAAGTCAAATCAAAGTAAATTGTGGAAAAATTGTCAAAACAATGTTGTCTTCAAACTTTAAAGGATTTATGAATTAACAAATGATTGACAAAATTTCGCGACCAACAACATTTATTATCTTGACTTTGGGATCAGCTTTGAGCATTTGAGCTTGAAAGTTAAAGTACTTTTTAAATTAATAAGCTTACGACAGTCTTTATTCTTACTTTTAGCTTTACCCATAATCTTGAGGTGGCTGATTAGCAAAGGTCTCCTTGCCTGTCACAATCGAGTTACATGCTTGAGGTAAGGGCTTATGTGTTCTACCAACTTCGAAACCGGCAATCTTAAAATCCTTCAATTTCAAACACATGACTCCTGAAATCGTAACCTTTAAACCCTAAATCAATAAATTTAATATACATAATGGTTACTAAAGCCGAATGTCTACGAAAGGGTGTCCCACAAACTGATTTGCATATGTGACTCGTATTTTTGATGTGAAACATCTATTGGCGCGCCTTGGCAGTAAAACGGACTTGCCGTTAATGCCGTGACAGATGACTCATGCCGTCACGCCACTGACTACGCGGCCGCTCTCGAATTCTGTGTGTGTTCGCGCGCGTATACTATACACTTTGATAATTCTCTGTGTTAGCAGGGTTCTTATGTTTCTATTCGACTATAGTATACTTGACACATATACCGTTTGTTTACACGCGTCGAGTCGTTGTTTACATTATATTTTAAAGCGTTCAAAGATTTCGAATAAGTTATAATGTCAAATCGAAATATGAGTAACGGTGACTATGGAGTGACCAAAAAGAAACAAAAAGTCAATGATGATCAAAGTGCAGGCTGCAGTGAAACTTTTAATACGTGTCCACAACGTTTGGCCACAATGGAACACAATCTACGATTCAAACCCGAATTTATAACTAAACATTTTTAGTTATAGATTTTATTCATTATGAAACTTATTATTAACGTAGATGTTTCACAAGTACCGGGTGTCCCTTGACGGTCCTGCTTTTTTTTAACAAGTTGCTTACTGTATTTGTTGTTGATTCTTCTCATTTTATAAATTGCGAATAAATTTGTCATTTTTTTCTTTATTTTAGGTTAAACTCTACATTTGATTCAAGTATGTGTCTGAATATAAAATTTTCCACTCTATCGATTGCTGGTGTGAAAAATGGAAGTTATCAAAAAAGAAGATAAGTTAACCTTGAAATAACCTTGAAGGTCAAATTGAAGAAGGGCACCAATAGATTCCTCGTTGAAAGTTAGTTAAGAGATGACCTTGACTTTTTTCAACAGTACTTTACCTGGGAAAATATACAGCCATCCCGGGACCTTAATTGATACCCGATATAAAACAGATATATATATATAAAACAGATACATATATATATATATATATATATATATATAAAACAGATACTTGTTAGTTACACTATTTATAATTCAAGAACGGCTGTATAGATTTTTGATTTGTCTCCGTTCCCAATAGCAGATTAACTAATTAAGAATATTAAAAATTCACAAAAAATACATATTGAAGAAGATTAGTTTATTCATATATTTTTAGTACGCAACGCCATCTCCGATGACATGACAAACTACTATAAGTTTGGATAAATTTGCATAAAGTGTATCGTTTTATTTAAAAGTATCTATGTTTGAATGAATGTTTGTCATTCGCTGACGGCTGGGCGGATTTTAATCAAATTTAACATAGAGGTGGATTGTGTTCTCAAATAGAATATAATATTAATATAATACGATTATATTATACTGCATAATAAGATTATCTTTTATGTAAAGTAATATATTTCGAAGTTCGTTTACTCTAAGCTCCGAAACCACTTAACCGAATTCAATGAAATGTTGTACACTATATATAATGGGTCCAAGTTGAAAGATAGGATGGTTTATATTCTGATAGGTGGCGAAGTTGTCAAGTACTATCATTTATATTATTCAGAGTTTTTTTTATTAAATTATTTTTTTTTAATTTCTCATTCAAAAATACATACAAACACATTTTGATTTCCTTAGACCCCAGCCCCTCAATTGACATAAGACGGATTGACAAAAATATCGTTTACCAATTCGCACCACATTAAATTTGAAATCATTGCTATGCTTTAAGACTTATAGCAGTATCAAAAATGAAAACGGAATGGGGAACAGAATCAAAAGCCAGGACCAGGTCTGAAATTGAAATGATGAGATCGAAATCAGAATCAAGAGCCTAATTGGGAATGAAACACAAAAGATGAAGGAATTATTTGCCCCCGTTTTCGTCCAAATAAGAATAGCAATTGGTAGCGGAATCAGAATTGAAAGTGGGACGATGAACAGAATCGAGAACGGGAATGGGTTTGAAAACGAGTGTGGGATCGTAATCGAGATTGAGATTGAAATCGACCGATAAAAAGATGAAAAATTTATTCTATGTTCATGCTGACGGAGCTGCGGATTTTATTTTTAAGGGTGGAAGAAAAGCTTTTCGTATTTTATATCCGAATTCTAGATAACTTTTCATCATAACTTATTTACATTTGATTATTATATATATATATATATATATATATATATATGACAGTTTGTTCAACAACTTGTTGCCATTTTGTAAGTAGTGACATAATCCTAAGTTCTCTCTTGATGTTAACCTAATACTACCTAAAGAATTCTTAAGATACCTAAACACGTGAAAATCTGTGAGTACAAGGTCAGGGCTATGTGGTGGATGCATTAACACTTCCCACCCAAACTCTCAATATTTATTGAATGGCTAAAGATGAGTGTGGTCTCGCGTTATCATGGTGAGAAACCACACAATTTGTTGATCAGTTTCTTTACTTCTTGCTTGAATCTCATCAGTTGTTGGCAATTAAGATCTAAATTAATGGTTTTGCCCGGCGGTAAAAGCGCATAATTCCACCATATACATAGCATTAACTAAGTTTTTTCTGCGGCTTGTGTCTCATTTTTCCCTTTTTTATAATAAAACTTAATAAAGTATCGAATTTCTATGTTAGATTCACTCATTTTGTTAAACAGAAAAATAATAGAAAAATGTCAGGACAACGAATGTCTTTTTTATTGGTTTTTAAATATCATCTATTTAATGATATATAAACTAGCCACATATAAACAGAATAACCAAAGAAATTTTACTACTACTTTTTACTAATGAAATACAAAAAAACTTTTTGTAGTGTAAAGTGTCCCTTCCGATTGATCCCCAGAAGAGATTCTCAGTTGCATTGTAGTTCTGGAGGGTTGCGGTCAGGTGTTAAAGATTTGGCGCCTTAACTACAAGACGATGGTGGATGGCTCATCTGCCTGGAAACTGTCCCAAACTGTTGTGCTTACCTTTGACTTTCTCTGTTACAATGCTTTGTCGGTCGAGGTATACACTTACCCGACGGTTTAGCGCTATAAATGCTGCTGATATGGGCAGACTAAAGCTCAATGTAGATCTCGGCCTAGATGCTTTAAAACCAGTAATGCGCATGTAGGTGAGTCCTGCACTGAGAGGGAGAACGAAGTGTCCTGTCTTCTTGGTTTGGACCGACATATCGCTACTAGCAAATTCTGCCCAGAACTGGATAGACAGAAGCGTATCAAGATTTCTATAGCTGAAGAATCTATTTCCTATTTTGAGGCTTCAAAAAACATCCCTCTATTGGTAAATCATGTGCAAACGCTGCTGCCTCGTCCCTTTCTAAGCCTAGTGCTCAGAAGTCGCAGTTTCCTAATTCCTCATCCTCTAATAGAAAAACCATCTTATTGAAGTCTTGTCAGTCAGCTCCTAGGCCTAACAAAGGATACGATAAAGCTTCCCATTAGGAGATTATATTCAGTGGATTTTCTTCTAGTCCCAATGGCTGCGTTTTTTCAACGTTAAGCCCTGTCGAGAGTAAATCTCAACAAAGCCTAATAATTGTTTTTTTTATTTTCTTTTTTGAAATTTCTCTCTGCCCCTAACATCCTACGTGCAACGTTGCCAATTTATATATTGCCAATAGAAAATTTATATAATTTCTAATTTATTCACTGAAAATGGCTCATCCAGCAGTAGCTGTTCAGTGGAACAGCCAGAGTGTAAGAAGGGATAAATCCGACCTTATCTTCCTAATACAAAAATATTCCTCCATCATTGCTGCCGTGTCTGAGACATGGTTGAGGCCAGGCAGTCACTTTATAGTGCCTGGTTTCATCTGCCTTAAACGACAGATCTGATGGATACGGCGGTGTCGCTATGCTCACCAGAAATCATACTCCCTTTTCCCCGGTTGGTATTCCTGCCCATGGCGATGGCCTCCAGGCAGTTGCCGTGAAGGTTAAGGGTACTACCTCCCTTTCCCTATACATTGCCTCATCCCCCATTATCCTAAATGAGTTAGAAGCTATCCTCTTCACTTGTGAGACTTTATATTGAGCTCGATGACTTCAACGGCCATCATACCCTTTGGGGTTGTGGTAGCGTCGATTCCGCTGGCAGGACTTTGTTCGACATAATGGATAAACCTGATCTTTTCATCCTGAATAATGACACACCAACGCGTCGAACTAGACCACATTTAAGCTTCAGTGCATTGGACTTATCTTTCTGCTCTCCTGATTTAGCCCCGCTCTTATCCTGGGAAATCCTACAGGTTTCTTATGGTAGCGATCATTTCTTGTTCATTACCAAACTTGCCTTTTCTCGTTCCGCTCCTAAAAAATGATTCCCCTATTAAAATACAAATTAAAGGATGCTGATTGGAATGGTTACAGGGATCGACTGGACTATTGATTTGCTAAACTGTCTAAACTATCTGCTTCAGACTCCACTTCCTGTGCCGACGTTCTGTCCCAAACCATGTTATCGGTGGCCGATGACATGTTTCTACTAAAGAAACATTCCGTAGTAGGCATTCCGTCCCCGCCGTGGTGGGACCAAGAATGTTCACGAGCTATTGAGGAAAGAAGAGAAGCTGAAATTCTATACTGTCGAAACATATCCCAAGAAAACTTTATCAACCTTTCCAAGATACGTGCCAAGTCCAGGTGGCTTCTTCGCAAGAAGAAGTTAGAAGGATAGCGCAGCTTCTGTGAGTCTATTTCCTCTGATGTCTCTTCCCACATTCTCATTCACATTCACTTTCCACATGGATTCAGGAAGGGCAGAAGCATTATAGACATCCTCAGAATATTTACCTCAGATATTCGCGTACCCTTATTCCATAGAAAATCTACAACAGCAGCTTTTCTTATTGTCTTATATGATAATGTACAGCTTCCAATCCTCAGGAACAAGCTTCACAAGCTGAAGATGCCAGTGAGTCCGAGTAACTTTATCTTTAATCTACTTTCTGAGAGAAGAATTCTTCTTTGTATCGGTGGTGAGGTTAAAGCCTCACGACTGGTGTAGAGGGGCTTTCCTCAAGGGTCCTAAGGCCGTTTTTATGTAATCTGTATACTTCCGATCTAGAATTATCAATATCCCAATGTAAAATTCTACATATGCTGATGACTTACTTCTATACTTTTCTGACAATTCCGTCTCCAATGCTGCCTCGGTACTGTTTGAGTCCTTGCAGGCTTTATAGTTGCATCTTCCCTCATTTGGATTGGAGCTCTCCGCCTCTAAAGGAAGAGAACGGTGCCGGTGTTTGTTGTCCTGGGCAACATCAGAATCCCCTGTAAAAATTCTATTAAATTTTTTGGGTTATATTTTGATTCCAAATTATCGAGGACCGATCACTGTAACTACATCGTCACAAAAGTTGAAAAAAATATCAACATCCTAAGATGCCTACCTGGTAAATGGTGGGGTGCCCACCCCTATTTCCTTAAACTCCTGTACAATGCGATTGTTCGTAGCCACCTGGATTATGAATCATTCTTATTAGAGCCAATTAAGTCCATTGCTTTGAAGAGACTGAACCTGGTTCAGGCCAAAGCTCTGCGAATAACGTGGGTTATATGAAATCCTCCCCTACCAACGCACTTCAAGTTGAATGCGCAAATCCACCTTTTCCTCTTCGCCGACAGTTTTTATCTGATCGTTTCCTATCCAAATCACTGTGGTTTTCAAACCACCCCTTTATTCATTTATTATCCACACTGTCTAAATTCTTTGAACCCGGACAACATGGTAGTTCAAGAAAAACTCCGTGCTTTGTTCTTAGCTTCCAGTGACCATAGAATCCACAGAGGCTAACTTCTACTCTATTATTACATTACCCCTTTTTAACCATTTGTTTAAAATTATAACCTCCATACCTAGAGTCAAGCTGATCTCCACTTCCGCTCCATAATAGAGAACGGTTGGTTGGGGTGGCGCACCATCTTCATTGACGCTTTTAAGCTCTCTGAAATGGAATGCGTCGGAGTTGGTACATTCCACTCCCAATACAATATAGTTCAGAAAGTCAGATTCCCACTCGAAAGCTCGGTGTTTACAGGCGAATGTCGTGCCATTTTAGAAGCCGTTAAGTACTTATTATTAAAATTACACCGCACGCTCATACTGTCTGATTCCCGTAGTTCCCTCGAATCCCTCAAATCAAACTCTTTCAAGTCCAAAACTCACAATCTCTTAAAATAGAAATGAGGAAAAAATCGATGAATGCCGTGAAAGAGGTATACAGATTGCATTGGCCTGGGTTCCCGGCCATTCGCGTATTGCATGAAACGAACATGTGGACCTGGTAGCGAAGGATGCAACCTCCTGTGAGGATAAAATCTCCTATATTAATTATTCCCATGATTTGGTTGCCCTGTCTAAAAAAATGGCTGCTTTCTTAGTGGACTCATCACTGGTCGACTTCCAAAAAGTCTAAAGGGGTTCATTTTTCTCATATTCAACCATCTATCCCTCTTAAGCCCTGGTTTTTAAATTCAAATTAAGCAAATGAGCCACATCAACCATCTGCAAGATGAGACTTGGTTACTGTTCCACCCCAATGCACCTAGCGAAACTTGGCATTAGAGACTCATCGGCATGCGAATGAGGTCTATATAAAAAATGGGTGGTACGAGGTCCTTCGTATCGTACGATCTAGGTTCACCTGAAAAACAATCAGTTCCTATTGGAAAGGAAACAGGAAGATCGGAAAAACGCACAGAATAAATTTACAGAAACATATATACACAAACAGGAATTGCAAAAAAATATATATACAGGACTCAATATTCATTACTGTGTTGACGGTATACGATGTTTTGAATTAATACACGCATCAAAACCAGCACAAAAAAATATCGAAGCTAACATGCAGGATGTTAGTCATGTTTAATTATAAATCTTGCATGAACATTTTTATAGTATCACGTTTAAGTTATTTTTTATTTCATTAATTTATTATCTATACTATAGTGTAGATAAAAAACGATGAAATAATAAATAATTAAATGAATAAAATTATTATCGGTTTAATATTTCAGAACAATACTTATTCCTTCGATATATATATATATATATATATATATATATATATATATATATATGTATTTCTTTTTTAAAGAAATATATCTTTATTTTCCATTTCTATTTTGGAATGTATGGTTGAAAAGTTGCTATATTTGTTTAGATTATTATTCGACTATTATTTCATTTTATAATTAATACATACATCCACTTTCACATCGTACGGTCGATTACTCACTCTCGTCTGTGGTACTTTTCCGTAGATAATCCATTCTCCACCTTCATGAATTTCAACGACCACCTGAATATGATGGCTTTGGAATATTTGTGCCCTATCATTTTTAATTAATTGAACATCCTGTTATTATTAGTGCGATAATCTTATCACCAATGAATAAATACGTAGCAAAAATTATATACTATCAATCTGAAAGAATGTATTTCATGGTTTATGTATTTACTTACCTTTTGACACAGATTTTCCGTGAAAAAAGTCTGCATAAATTTTTTGAAATCCACACCTAATAATAGTTTGGCTCATAGTATTAATTGAACACGTTTTTATTGTGTTAAAATAAATAATTCTCTAAAACGTGCAGTGACTTTTATGCGAATCATATGTTCACTTATATTGAAAAAACGACCTCGAGTTGCCGCCGCTTACCGACTGATGGCGTTGCCATAGCTCCGCTATGATGAGGCGTATAGGATTCTATATGATTTGTCTACGACATTTTATAATATAATACCATTAGAATTTATAGTGATCTCCAACATGCTCGTACTTAGATTGTTACATTGAAATTGTATACATCCCTGTTGAAAACATCCAATACAGTCCCATACAAAACAATAGAATCTGTAATGGCTTACATGTAATCTATCTGGAAGAAAAAATTTCCAGATAGAGTTAAATTTGGATTCTATATGTAAGTCCATCATAGCAAGGTTTCTTTATTGGACTTAATGGGATTGTAATGTTATTTGTATCTGTATGGATCCTAACTGCACCTTACCTGTAGGTTTGTATCCGTTTTTATCGTAAGTCCATGTGGACATAAAAACCAATGTGGATTTCCGAATACGAAATAGAAAATATTTTTAATGCTTTTTAATGACAATTCCACAATCGGAAAAAATTATGTATTCTATATGTAAATCCAGATAAGAACTCTGCAGACATATAAGTTCCATTAAACGAACATTAAACTTCGAAAGTTTTTATGGGTATGGTTATGGATTTGCAGCGACAAAAGCACATTAGATTCTAATACAATCATTTCTTATTGGAATGTATTGGATGTTTTCAACAGGGATGAATGAAAATATAAGGGTAAATTAGTAAATAATTTTAATTATTGTACACTAGGTTTTACTAACAGCTATTGAATAGTTTCTGACAACAAATCGCAGTCTCCTAAGGGTTAAAGTCGTGGCCCCCCTCGCTCCTAACAGTTACGAATTAAGTGGCTTTTATCATCAACTCAACCGCACCATGAAATTTATCCTAGACGAAAACTTTTGAATAACTAATAAAAAGAGTTCAAACACCATATGCGCCCACAATATTAAAGGATATCTCTGAAATTCCAACATGAGATCCTGACTTGGTGATTACGAGATTATCTCAAGAGTTAAAACGAAAGTGTTTTGACTATCATTTTGGAGTATTTTGGCTGGATAAAAAGTTAGACAAACATTTTAAGCAACACTTAACCTAAAATATAAAGATGGCGGCAATTATATTATCATTTGACCTTTTCACTCGTGACGTTAATTATGACAAATCGATGACAGATGACACTATTTAAGTAAAATGGTGATGAATTTTGAGATATAACAAATGGCACTATTTAAATAAAATACTGAAATGAAATTTTAGGGTCTAACAGATGGCACTATTTAAATGAAACACTGAGATGAAATTTGTGCTCTAACAGATGGCACTGTTTAAGTAATACGCTGAGATAATTTTTTTAATCTAACAAATGTCACAGTTTAAATAAAATATTGAGATAATTTTTGCGATAAGACATGTCACTATTTAAATAAAACATTGAGACAAATGTATCTAAATAAATCTCAGTGTTTTATCTAAATAAAACATTGATATACATTTTGCGATCTAACAAATTTCACTATTTAAATAAAACACTGAGATAAATTCTACAATGTAACAGCTGGCACTATTTAAATAAAACACCGTAACCCTCACTCATTGGACGAAACGAACCACGGAAGCTATTACTCACGTTCGTATTCTGTGAGAGTGTGATGTCTCACCAGTCGAGGCGACCCATTTACGTATTGGTTAACTATACCATTACTCTACGGTAGTTTGCATGCTTATTTGCTCCTCAAAAATGATTAAGTGAAAGGAAATTTAAGACGTATATGTCATACTTTAAATTTAGAGCCGGATTTATCTGTAATATTTTTTATTAAAATAACTGTAATGTTTGTTGATCTTTAATTACATACAAATAAAACTATACTCAATTTATATTTTGAAAGGTTTTAATATTTCTTTTATACTTGGTGTTTTCATTTTATTCTCATTTTCATTTTTTTAGTATTATATGAATTGATGAAAATTATTGTCTTTTTAATTTCGCGGTTATCAAAAATCAAACATGCTTTTTTTTAATGCCGCGCAGCGGTTCATAATTTATTCAAATTATTAACCAATAGCTTTATTGCAACCGCAGTGTTTCTTTCTTAAAAAATGATAAATGAAGTACCATTTCATTTTTATATAATTTTTAAGTCAACTAGATATTTATTTATACTCTGACTCACACCATTCTCTCCATTCAATACATATCTATTCATATCATTTTTATTAGAACATAGGTTTGGCAAATATTGTCAAAAAGCTTAAATATAATCTATTTTTCAATGCTATTTTCCAAATTTTTTTTATCGAGAAAATTATTTATAATCATGTTTTGAAAACGCGTATTCCCTTGACTCTAGCATTAATTATAATAAAAAAACTGTAAACAAATTGATTCCTTCGTTCATATGCAAGATATTTGCTATCTGTTTTGATTAGTACTGTCTTATAGTAATGTTCTTTAGTGTTTTCTATATTATGTTTGTTTTGGGACTCATTTAATTAGTATACATAAAGTTATTAAATGCGTAAAAAGGATTGATCGATTATTTAGCTATCGACAAAAGGATTCCATTTTCTATAATTTTCTATTCTAGTGATCTGTGGTAATCAGTTTCGGCAACTGATGAATTTTTAAAATTTTTAATTTGGTTGGATTATAATTTTAAAAAAACGACTATTTAATTGTAATGTACCATTATAATTAATTACCAGATTTTAATATCTCATTACTTTTTGTATTATTGCTGTGTTTTTGGGAAATCATAAAGAGAAAGTAAAATCCTTGGAAGTACTAATTCGAATTTAAAAAGTTTAGGAGTGTTGTCTATGGAAATACAGAACGGAATCTTGTAAAAGATTAGGCCATTTCATAAAACAAATGTATAGTAACTTGCAGAAAACATCGGGACAGTTGTATTTATTTCAGATTCGCATTTTTTGTTAAATTGTATCGTCTACTTGAGGGTCCGTTTCAGAGGATCTGAATTGAGCGGGCCGCTTAGCAGTCTCGATTCTGCAATAGAAAATTGCTTTGAAAGAAGACGTAAGGTAAACATCGATTTTAATATTTCCTTATAAAATGATATCAGTAAGTGAGAGGTGGGATTCGGCACTTTCTAGGCGTTGGACGTTGCGTACCAAATGTTGTTAGTATATTTTTAGTGTATCCTTGTACAAAATGAAAGTTTGACTTTTGCCACATATTCTTATGAATGGCAGATGACGGACGATACATTCGGTTATGATGTACATCATATGCTAACTCTTCCTTTTTTGGCAATATAAAACTGTTTTATTACTTCAAAATAGGTTTTCTCATTTGATTATATTGATTACATGGATTGTGTTATTAACAGTAGATATTGTTTTTTCGTTCATATATGTCAAAAGTTGTCAAAGCAAGGTTGAGTCATTGTCTCATTAGGTATTTGTTGAGGTCTCCACTATTTGTGTTTACAATATTATTTGCATGAAATATAATCTTTTGTATTATGTTTATGCAAGAAAAGCTATTTCATTGAATTGATCAGCTGATTTATCTTGTAACATCGAGTATATCACAAATGATAAGGCATCAGTTGAATTATTCTAATGAAAATAAACATAGTTATCTCAATAAATTTATATAAATCAACACATTGTATATAGAGAAAAAAAGAGAAAAATAAAAGTGCAATTTTAGGAATGTTACAATATTAATTTTCTTCTAACTCATTTTTATTTATTTTAAGTACCTATTTCTGATGCTATATTGAAGTGTAATTGCAACATCAATTCATTTAATAAAATTTCTACAGTTATTCAATTTACAAGATAAATTTCTTTAATTATTCCCCTTGCATACACTCAAGATATAGATAGAAATAGTCTAGTACTATTTTTCATCATAGAGTGCAATATACTTTTCATTTACATATAGATTGCAAATGTTTTATTGAAATTGTACAATAGTTATTGCTTGTGTGATAAATAGTTTTACTTTGATATCAATGTACAAACAATCTGATAAGACTAAAGAATTATTTGTTATTGCAAAACTAATTATTTGGTCATTGGCTACTGTCATTGTGAAAGGGTGACGTTTTTTTCCTTGAAAGAGACAAAAGCTTTGTATTAGTATGTTTTATTTATTAAGCGTAAAGGATGAAAATTTATTTAAAATAATTTTCCTGCTTTGTAGTTGAACTAATCACTAGTGTAATTTAATATATATATATATATATAAATTACAGCATAAACTCCATGTAAGTCACTCTATTTAATGACAAATTCCCTAAAGTGTTGAAATCAGTTGCCTTTAGTTGGTTTAGCTTGCCTTCCATACAATGATACACTCTATATAGCATTACACCCACTCTCAATAATGACAACTATTAAGTAATAAAAAGTATCTTTTGAATTGCCAAAATTAGTAAAAACTGTGCAGCTGTGTACATTATTTTGCCGCTTTATTATCCTAGCTCGTAATAAACTCGACTGTCGGCATCACGCACACTGAACTTTCTAAGAAATTTGTTCTTTTGTTTACAAATTGGGATTACTTGCACGCGTAGACTATTGTTGACCATTACTAATAAATAAGAGTCATGGATTATCTATACGTTATCATATTCTTAATTGGTCACTAACTGTCAAACTGTAAACATGGCTAGTAAAAGAAAATCACTGTGTATTGACGAAAAAGTTTTACTGATACGCGCAATAGAAATGGGAGAGAAGACAAATGATATTGGTAGATGCTGTGGGTTTCCTTTTTCTTTTCTGATTATCCACTCCATTTAAGGACAACTCTCTATAATGCTATAAAATGCACTGTCCCTTCAGTGTCGTTATATAGAGTTGATACTGTATTTAATTAGCCTCAAAAAAAAGTGTTACATTAATTAAATCTGATAAAGTTTAAACAATTAATATTTAGAATATATAATACAAGAGTGATTACATTTTGCACATGAAATGCAAACATATAGATTAGAAATAAATGGTAAATAATTATTGTTTTCATACATAGTCTGTAATTATAGACCAGACAAATAGTTGTAGCAAATTGTTTGAAATAGTTCTAATGTAACCAGTAATATATCAACAATAATTCACTAGATACACTTCTTGTTGTCTATCATTATTTCTTGAATTACCATTAAATGAGTAGTTCTAATGACACAATATTAACACAATGGTATATTTATAACTTAATATCTATCAGTATTTCATTTAAATATTAATAAATTTTCACTACAGTTTTATACTACTACTTTGAGGTAGAATGATCTCCGGCATTGAGTAACTACTTGTTACCCTACTGAGTAGTTATTAACTACTCGTTACTATCCTAGATATTGCTTAACTAAAAAAAAGACTGAAAATAAACTTGCATACTTATTTTTTCCCACGAATGTTACAAAACTGAGCACTCGGAAAATGAAGATAAAATATATGCAAAATATGGTTGAAATGATACCTTGTTGTATACATTATCATTTCATGAAACTTTTAGATGCGCTATTTCATCATGATATCACATGTGGGCAAACACTTTGGGGTAATCTATCTCCGTCTGCCGGAGTGCTGCATCAGATGCACAAATTTATTTCATTGCTGCTAGAAGATAACTACACAAATTATGGTCAAAGATAGTTGTAGTGTGCCTTCTGAATGCTTTTAATATTCTTTTAGGTTTTAGGTTCTCATATATATATATATATATATATATATATGTGTGTGTGTGTGTATGTATATATGTATGTATATATATCAAATAAGCCTGAAATCTGGATAAATTTGTGCTGCAAATTTATCCAGATCTTATCTCTTGCTGAGAGAATAGAAAGACAATAATATATGCCTCAAATAATGTTTATTAACGTTATTTAGATTTATAGTATTATTGATTTTTTTTCTTTGTGTTTGAGTTTATGCATTCACAGACAGAATACAATTATTTTTAACCTTGGTCTATAATCTTTGACTGCTTTATACTAGTATGTTTAATTTTAGGAAGAGATAGAACATCTCGGTTAAAGTTATAGTTATTATTAAACTTAAAGGATGTGCAGAATTATTCTTTTGGTGTTGTTATCAGTGCAGGAAATTTAATGACTTAAGAAGTACAAACATCTGGGGCAAACCCATTAATATATGCATTCAAAATGTACCTAGTTTTTTTAACGTGTTGGGATCTATCTAGCATGAAGAAGTGCCTATTATGGCACCGATTTAATTTCATATTATACAAATAAATAAAAGCGAAATGATAAGAAATAATGGTAATTTCTAGCCCACTCAACAGTACAGGTGATCATCGTACCGGCATAAAAAAATGGCTTAAAACCATTTCATTAAAATAATTTCATAACTTTAAAATGAACATATTTAGATCATGCACAGAGAATAAGCAAATATCACCTGCAGCAATTAGATTTGACAAAGGTTGTGCTACGGGGTACATCGGTGTAATACTGGACACGTTATAAACAATTCGTACTAATGTGTCCCAGAAAATATTTAAAATGACAGCAGACACTTAATAGCTCGTTTTAATGACCCCCCAAAACTGGTTAGGAACTGATGCCATGTTTTGAGTGCAGCAATGGAAAATTGTAAAGTTGTCTTTTAAATGAGAAACCATACAATTGAGTAGTTCCCAAGAAAATGAGATTTGTTTTTTTCTTGGAACGAAAATTGTACACGTCTTTTCGAATACTTGTTAGTTATATCTAGTAATATTTACATTCATTGTACCCATCTATAATGTAAAAATTTATACTATACTGTCTTCATAAGGAAAAGTGGGTTATCTTGCTTTATTCCTAATAAGGAGACAATTGCACATTTATGTCATGTAAGTATAGGAAAAAATGAGTAGATGCTGTTAAAATTTTAACGAATTCTGACCAGATGTGGCATTTTTACTTTTTACATCGGATGAAGTGTTTAATTCTGAGCTCAGCCGTGTCAAAATTTAGATTTCACTGTTTTCTGTAGATGTTTCAGAAAATAGTGAAATCAAGTGCTCAAGAAATGGGTGTTTGTACACTTATTCTGTAATACCTCAATTTGGATAAATGTTAATTTTATATGAATCCCCATAGGATTTATGCATACATGTCCATTATGTCTATGTAAACATGTGCGAAAATGTATTATTTATCAATAGATTGTTATCATTATCATAATCTCACAACATTGGAAAAATTTTTGATATGCAAAATATAATTATCTCAGTAAGTAAGAGTGAATGACGTACTATTAATAATATGGTTGTAGCACCAGTGTATAAAAAAAACTAGTGGGCAAGTGCAAATAGGATTTTAATCTTGAGGGTTCTGTACAAAATTTAATTATGCATTTAGATATTTCGTCCATCGAGATATCCAGAGAATTTATGCCTGTTTTAAAAACTGGTATTGATGAGATACCAGTCTCTGTAATTAAAGAGACTGGAAAGAATAAAATTTTAATTTTTAAATTTTTTTAAGTATCTGAATATTATTAATACTAAATTTTCATAGCAGGAATTCAAAAAGTATTCCCATATATTGGTCTTCATGATGATTCATACTCCGACTGCAAATTTCAGTTTGCAATAATAAAACATAATTATGTGATATAACAATAAATTAAAAATTTTCAGAATTTTTTCTTTTATTTATGCTGTGAAATCTTCATTTTTGCTAATTATGTGCTTCTAGGGCAACGGGAAATATTTTATAGGTTTTTATTTAGTTAGGAGTTTTTAGTATTGTCATATTAATAGTAACCATATTTTGTTGATTGCCTTGACTTACACTAGTATTTGACTTCAATTTCAACTTCATTTTTCCATGTATTCCTAAAAAAAAATTCTTGGAAGACAGACAGAAAGATGGTCAACTAAGCTTAAAAAAGATATTTAAATAACGTTTGGTATCTATAAAAGTAGATATTATAAGATAAATATGATCTTTCTAATGTGTATCAATATTTCTGTTATTGTTACATTCCTTTGGAAGAAATGTAAGATTTCAATGTAATATAAATAATAATGCAAACTATGTAAATTTACATCGATGATTATTGATGTCAGGTTCCTACAAACTATTGAAACTAGATTATTGATACATATTACCAAGTTAAGCCTAACGATATACTTAGGAATTGACACCAATTAAGATAAATGGGTCATGAAAATGGGCTCTCCGATTACATACAATTATAATGTTAACTCTCACCAGCCTTCCGAGAGCTATCTTTGCATAACTGGTATTGGATTTTAACCTGTATTCAATATAATAATTGCCTTGAGCCGAGGGAGAAAGTACAAGGCTATATTTATTATAAATCTTTCTTTAGCAAGCACCTATCAGTATCAGACCATATACTTTAATGCACCCAGATTATTTTACTGCAAATGTTTGCAGTAAAATAATCTGGGTGTAGCAAATATTTGGGTTTAATTTTTTTAACAATATCATGAGCATATTTCAAACAGTCTCCTTATACTTTGTATAGAGCAAGCTTGAGAATTTCAACGGAGTCGTAAACAAGTTAAAATTCAAAGAATCTTTGAAGGTTGTAATGCCGTTGGTCTGAAATTTCTCATGCACATTATTCATGTTATACTTGATCCACTTTTAGAAAGATCTGGAATCATTTTGGGGAGATTGTTATTGATTGAAAGCTGAAAGTGAGTTCAGTCTTCAAAAACCAATGCAATGGCCATGTGAAAGGAGACTGCGATTTAATTTATTTACTGACATATCCTTAAACACTTGTAAGTATTATATGATTTGTAATTGTAATGAATTGATATAATAATTGATAGCATGCTAATACTGCAAATTATTATTAATTCTGCCATTATTGTGCACAAAAGCAGGAGCCTATGGCAGTAATCTCTAATTTATGGGTATCTCTCTCGATGTGTGCCATATAAGATAACAAATCCATGCTGTTTAGTTGGTAAAGTACCCGATGTTTCATATTATTATGCTGTTCTTGTTAATGGTCTATTTCCATGGCCATATGTCAGTTGACATAGAATTGCTTGTTGTAGAATATTATGGAGAGGGAGACTCATGTCCAGCATCAGATATTAAGAGGCCAATGAGAATGATGTTCATAAGAAAGCTATTCCACCATCAAACGTTGTTCAATATGTTTTCTGTTACTTTCTTAGTCGGTTTTCATGGTATGAGATAGCTTGTCCAGATATGGTATAGATATAACAATATAACAGTCTGCAATTTATGTGTATAATACACTACATAAATATATACTAATCCATAAACCACATATGACTCATTTAAATAATAAAAATAGACTAGTCCATAAACTGCATATGATTACATTTTAATTAGAGCGTTTGAGACAATGAAATTTCATGTTAATTGTGGTATTTAAATTGACTAATTATCAAACTATTTGAAATGCGCTGTCATAATTTTTATTATTTCGCTCGGAACAGAAGTTTCGAACTTAACGCCCATTATCAACTTAACAAATGAAAAAATTACATAATTGAATATTTTCTGTGACATTTTTATAAACACGGACGTGCTTAATCGATTACATTAAAATAATTTCATCAGAATTTGTATCGCGTACGTGTTACAGATACATTAAAATTAAGCTGAATTGCAAAATAATTTACAAAACTTGTAACTGTTTAAGGGCATCTGTCTTTCAAATTATGTATTTGAGGCAGTCGAATGGATAAACAGTTTTGGGAAAGTGTGTGCACTCACAAACATCTTATTGTACCGCATGAATATTGTATTTGTCTGGCTTTGCTGTTTACTTGCAATCTCAAAGTGTAATGTGATATTTTATCTACCGAATGATTTATTACCTATTGTGTATATATTTTTTGGACTATATTGTTACTGTAGATACGAGTATTTATTTATTTTTGTATGCTATTTATTATTTTAATTTTAACAATGAATTTAAATCTAAAAATGAACCTCTAATCTATGTTATTAAGGAGGTCAAGAAATTATTTAGGGATTGTACCATTTAACGAGTTATGTGTTTTGCTACTATCATATTTATATATTATTTTCTTCTTTTTTCAGACGGTGTTTAATATCAATTGGTTCTCGAGACGATGTCAGTGCTGAATCAAAGTGGGGAAGAGCAGGTAACAATGTTGACCAATATTGATATTATTATATAAACATGATTACAAATTATTTATTTGATATAAGCCAGAAATACATGTCTTGGGAGAAGTTCATAAATTGATGAAAAATAATCTGAAATCCCCTTTCTTTAACCTTGTTCTATTAATCTCATGTGTTTAAATTAATCAAAATAAGTTTGTGTTACAGACGCTTTTATAAGATAACACCTATTCTGGCAAAGTTAGACATAACCTTTAGATATTCACGTGTTAAAATTTTTATTGTCGTTTTGAGTGGAATTTGGTAACCTTGTAAAGATATATGGCCGACTAACAATTACGTCATAAAAAATATTTTTATTAAGTTAATATGTTTAAATTGTTATTGGTGCCAAAATATTTATTGTAACCAAAATCATTCATTATAAAAACAATAAATAATTGAAAACACTTGAAATGTGAACATAATCAGGACCCGGTATTCACATGTAAGGAATTTCAGATTAATTATAACAAATTCTCTTTTTACAAGATCGTTAGATTTTATTAAAATATAGTATGCATACCTCTCTTTCTTCGCTGATCGGTTTTTAATGCTTGAGATATGCTCCTTTTGATATACAACCAATTCCATAAGAGTTTTAAGAGTGCGCTTCTTGACGAGCCTTCCATCATGTGCATTTGCTAGTGGAAATATATTTGTTGCGACACACATTTACTATTTATGGCAATATTTGCTGCATTTGCTCTCCTTATCATGTTTCAAAGATGAAATGCAAACAA
Source organism: Eumeta japonica (assembly GCA_005406025.1). Taxonomy (NCBI): domain Eukaryota; kingdom Metazoa; phylum Arthropoda; class Insecta; order Lepidoptera; family Psychidae; genus Eumeta; species Eumeta japonica. The sequence continues at coordinate 50,289 of BGZK01000822.1, read as the reverse complement.
CACAAATGAAATCTCAATTGTTTCATTCTCACAAGTCCTATATATATTGTATTCAGTCGTTTATGCTTCTATAAAACTATGACTTAATTCTTACTGACTTCCATACAAATGTCATAGAATTTGTTCATTTTGCCTATGGACAATTCGCTCGTCCATTGAATTACTTGGTCTGTTGGTTGCTTGGCGTTTGACATACCTCTTACTCATTCTTAGGCCACAGTTATATTCACTACCCATTATAGCCATTGTGATGCTACACATCCCTGTCTGATGACACCTCTATGGACACATCTGTTTTTCATGGTTTTTGTATCTGTTTTGGCAGAATTTCGAACCTAAAATCCTCCATGCTGACCCAGTGTGGATTAGGGGCTGCTATGATCTTTGTCAACAATGTGATGACATCATTGTGGATCGATGGCATGACATGTTCTTTGAGTCACTAAGTGAGTGGTTTTATTTGACTTAAGCTAGAAACTCATTGGTCAGCACCCATGGTCAGGATCATACCCAATAAGTTTTGATGCTAAGACAACGGTCTTAATCACTGAGCCATCATTGCTCAGTCTAATTTATGTCGTATTTATTCTGATGCAGGCAATATAATTGACTGAAATTATAGTACTTTTATCAATCCACTACTCATACTGCTCATGAATTGATCTTAATTATTAAGGATTTTCCATGCTTGTTTATTGATTGTTTATTAGTGTTTACTGTATAAAATATCTTTTTTTTTTTGATATCTAAAATTAATCAAGTGCATGACCAATATAGAGTCATGGTCATGAACCTGATTAAAGATTGCTGTTATTGTATTGGCACTATTACAAATAAAAATAAGTGGTTATTTAAAAATTCTTCAAAATTTATATTAATAATATATATTTATATGTAGATATAGGAATTAAAAAAGTGTCTTCAATTAACATTTAACCAAAATGTGTACTCAATCGCATATTTTTATAGTTGCATACATATGCAAAATATTACACTTTAAATAATTCACTCTCGTCTGACATAATGTCATAATCAAGATTTAATTATACTCCAATAATTTGATGTTGAGTAATATGGATTGTAGAACATAAGAAATCACATCAGTTAAGATGTTAATACATGATGCATTTTCTTGTGTAAGTGATAACTGATCTTAATTTATAGTTGGATCTATTATTAAAAATTCTGAAGGGACGATGTATGTAATAAATTACTGCTCATGATCGTTCATCTTTACCCAAGGCTTTTGTAATTTGTATTTTTTTTCTCATGGAAATGACACTTCTTTTTTTTGCAGGTGGAATGTCCACTTTGCATGGAGCCTCTGGAAGTGGACGACCTCCATTTCTACCCGTGCACATGTGGCTATCAGGTAAACAACACCTTTCCTGCCCATATTAGACAAGAATTGTTGCATATAAGTTCTGCTATTGTTCTAAAACATAGAGATTAAATAATTGAACAAATAATTCACTATTTCACCCTTTGTTATTATACTATTATTATAGAGACGTAAAGAACATATATATTTTTTCTCTACGTTATAAAAATGGCTGAACCTTGAAATGTATTTTATGTGTAATGTGGTATGATTAATCTTATAGGGAAATATAGAACATGGTGAAATCTTGTGAAACACGGTGATTAAATTTAATGTGTTGTAATATAGTGTAATGTGACCATAATGTAGAGAATTGGGATCAATATCGAAAATTAAGTCAGGAGCGGGATTGATGATTGCGCCCTTATTTGGGATGAGAATGATATAAATGATAAAAAAAATATGTCTATATTCATTTATGTAAAATGTCCGCTAAAAGATTATTATTATTTACATTCATATGAAGGTTCTAATGATTAACATCCAGTCATAATCAACATTTTTTTTTGTTATAATGGTTTAATAGAAAAAAGCTTATGTTGTCTATGAACCAGTTTAAAGGACAGATCACCCGTTTTGGTCGTTTTCTCCATCTTCTAATTCTTAATCTATAGGCATAATTAGAGATATCTGTCTTTGAGTACAGTACACTAACCAGAAATAGTTAAATAATAACTATAATTGTGTGGTCAAGTTTGTCCAAAAATAATTGTATTTAAGTATATTGTAATTAATATGAATATATATTGTATTTATTATTATAATTTAAATTCTATATTATATTTTTGCCAGTGTTTATAGTCGACAATGATTACCTCATCTCTGGTAGCTCGCATGCTTGTTTGCCAATTAAAAGGCCCTAAATTTTAAAAAATAGAAGTAAAAAGACAATATTTCATACAGATATGCAGGTTTTGCTGGAACCGTATCCGCGAGGGCGAGAACGGCCGGTGTCCGGCGTGCCGCAAGGCCTACCCCGAGAACCCGGCCGACTTTACACCTCTCAGTCAAGAACAGGTATACCTTATTGCTATTTTTTGGCACTATTTATTTAGCAAAATTTCATATTCATTGTTTTTTGGAATTCTGTCTAAAATAGTTCTTGCATTTATTTAAAATAAATGCTTTTGATAACTAGACACGTTTTAGGAATGGTTAAATTTCCTGATTTGTGTTACTTGTGTGATTTTACATATCTATTTGTTCAACATTATTCTGTATTTATTTAGATACAGAATATAACATTAGGTCGGGGAAATTATTTTTTTCACATTTTTTAAGTAAAAGTTGCAGTAAAATCTCATTGGTTGTAGTGTTTGTATCTGGCCAGTTTTGATAGCATTAAATAGATAATATATAAAAATTAAAAAGTAAAAATTGTGTCATGCCATATTTCCATTATTTGTCTGTCCCCCAAAATGAATGAATCTAATGTAGAAATTCAATATATTTTTAAGTTTTATCACAAAAAAGGCAAAAACGCACCGAAAGTTTCGAAAAAAAGTTTGTGACATTTATGGACCTAATGCAGTGTCAGGAAGAGTAGCACAAAATTGGTATAAAGGTTTTCAATCCAGTAATTTTAATGTCAAAGATGAACCTCGGTTTGGTCGATCTGTTATGGATAAAGTCAATACCATTTTGAGATAGTAGAGCAAGATCGACATATTAATTCTTATGACATAGTTGAAGAGCTGGGAATTGACCACAAAACAGTTTTGATCCATTTGAGAAAAGCTGGATATGCAAAAAAGCTCGATACTTGGGGTCCCATACGAGCTCACTGAAAGAATCTAATGAATTGTGTACTTATTTATGATTATCTTTTGAAACATAATGAAACCGAACCATTTTTAAAAGACTGATCAGTGGTGATGAAAGATGGATTACCTACGACAAGAAGGTGTGATAAGATCATGGTCAAAAAGCAAGCAAGCTTCACAGACTATAGTGAAGCCTGGATTATCTCACAATAAGTTGATGCCATGTGTATGGAGGGATTGGAAGAGCATTATTCATTATGAGCTTAATCACCGAGCATAACCATCAATTCGAAATCCTACTGCCAACAGCTGATGAGACTCAAGCAAGAAGTAGAAAAAAACGATTGAAATTGATCAACAGAAAGGGTATGGCTTTTTACCATGATAATGCCAGACCACACACATCTTTAGCCACTCAGCAAATATTGAGAGAGTTTGGATGGGAAGTGTTAATGCACCCATCTTATAGCCCTGACCTTGCACTTTCAGATTTTTACCTGTTTTGCTCTCTTCTGTATTCTTTTAGTACTCGATTAACATCAAGAAAGGACTGCCAAAATTAATTGTAGTTTTTTCATCAACAGTCCCAAAATTTTTACAGCAATGGGATTATGTCACTACCTACAAAATCACAACAAAATGGCTTACATATAGTCTAATTAAATATAAATAAAATATGATGAAAAATTATCTTGAATTTGTATATATAATATGAAAAACCTTTTTTCTCAACCCAATGTTTATGTGACTCAGTAAATTTAGATAAGTTTATTTCTTGTGTGAGATACCTCTAATAAACACAGATCATAATCTTTATAGAACAAGTATTTGTATTTGCTAGACTGAATAAATTTTAAAGGATATGTGTATGTCTGTAATTAAGATTTATCATACAATTTTCATCTATGCACACGTGTTGTGTTACCATAACAAGAATAGTAAAAAAAAAAATTTACCTTGTATATCTAAATCAATGTTTAATGTAACAATAAAATAACCCTATTTGATATTCATTTATTCAAGTACGTTGCTAAATAAATCAGTCCAAAAAGTATCCTTTTATTTCTTGGAGACTTTACTATGTAAGATTATTCAATCGTCTTCATAGCCTATGAATTGTGTAGTTAAAAAATACTTTTGACTTTGATACAAATGTGGTTTCTTCTTAAAATATTTTTTTTTACAATGATCCAAGTATGTTGAAGATTTATAAATAATGGAGGACAAACTTGCCTAAAATATGAAATAGCGTATTACACCACTAAAATGTGGTCTATCATAAATCTTTTATTGATAGAAACAGCCGGTCTTAGAGACCACGGCGTATATTCGATAATCTATTTAATAATTAAACTAAGTTTACATAAATAGAGAAATATTTCATTTACGTCTTGACGCAGGTGGCTGCAATAAAAATAGAGAAGCGAGCGCGCGAGCAGAAGCGACGCAACAAGACGTTAGAGTCGCGGCGCGCGCTCGCCAACGTTCGTGTCGTGCAGAAGAACCTCGTGTTCGTCGTAGGGCTGCCCGTCCGGCTCGCCGATCCCGAGGTACGTATGATGCATGCACCTCACTAGGACATTCCTTATTTTATCTAAAGTACAATAGAATTGATGTTCTAATCGATTGAGTTGAATTAAGTTTGAGAATATTTATATGTTATATGATATTTTGTATATAATGACATAATGAATACAATATATCTACTATAAATAAATCGTAGTTCTTATATTGATTCAGGATTTTAATCTTATTTTTAGTAACTGTATTATTAATGTGATGCTATTCTGTATTAATATATACTTAAAATCTAATTGTAATTAAGTTATTTGAAATCTCTGTTATTTTGATAAAATCAACTAAAGCATTTATATTAATGCCTAGATTGTGCCATTTAATATAATGTCAAGGAATAGAAAGCATATGTTTGTGGTGTAATATATCAGTAAAATTATACAGTTCTTGTTTTGCTTTACAGGTTCTAAAACGACAGGAGTACTTTGGCAAATATGGCAAAATTCACAAAGTAGTTATAAACCAAAGTACAACATATGCAGGGTCACAGGTATGATTGGTTCATTATAATGTATTAATATGCATGGGCACTTCTGAAAATTTCTGGATTTTCTTTAATAAAACTAGATATTATGTTTATGTTATATTTATTGATTTTTGAAGTATATTTATTCATTACACATTATTGCATTCTTTGGAACCACTGTAAACAGCAGTTGGTCTAGTCTTCAATGGCCTCTCGGAATCATATGGTATCCATCGAGTCTAAATTTTCCGAACCTATACATGTACATGCAAAATCTTTTGAACTTGAATTATACTGGCAGACTTACATATAAATCGTCGAAGATGGGATCACATCCACGTCTAAATTCACTGATCAGACCCATGAGATGGAGCTTGATAACCAAATGCTAACTGTAGTCTTTGCCAAGTTTCTTAGTGACTTAAGCCACAGCGAAAATCTTAATACATCATAGTGCAAATATTCTCTTGACTAATTCATTGTAATTACAACATACAATTTTCGAAATGACATAACTATTAAAAAACAAATGATATTTCATGTAAATTAAGATGTAACCAACTCCCAAAGGGTTATATTTTCAAAGACCTAATATTTTTTTAATATTCTTATTTTGATAATTCCAAAAATTTTCAAATGACCCATAAATGTTACATAATGTTATTAGATAACACAGAATGTGTGAATCTGCATAATGTATTAGATAACTTAACACAGAATGTGTGAATCTGTGCCAACATATAACACATTTTTTTTATCTTATATATTAAATCTCTTTATCAGAGCTTAGAATTTCTATAATACAAAAAACATATTCACTAGTTTATTACATTTGTAATATAAAGTGTATCAACCTTAAAAAATGTCATTTGTTCAATTTACTATTTTTTTAATATCAATTTTACTTGCAAACTGCAACTATTTTGCATAATAAATGTTCTACACAAAGTAATTCTACAATATAAAATGAAAAAGAAACGTATTGTCCAGTTGTTGACTTTTATAGATTTGATGATGATGATGATGAAGATCTTTATAAATGTAAATGTGACATACTCATAATATTTTCATCATTCCTCAGGGTCCGTCGGCGTCGGCGTACGTAACGTACGTGGCGCCGGCGGATGCTCTGCGCGCCATCCAAGGCGTCAACAACGTGACCCTCGACGGCCGGGTGCTGAAGGGCTCGCTGGGGACAACCAAATATTGTGCCAATTTTATGAAGAACCAGCCGTGTCCGAAACCAGACTGCATGTACCTGCACGAATTAGGTATAATATCCATTCTAATTATTTAACAAGCTCTTAGACCCTAACTATATATAACCAAAACTACCGTTAGTGTTCAGAAACACAATTTTTCATTTTCATCTGGCTTAAAATCTAGAGTTGATCTACTTATATTTATAATTATTTCGTATGTAATTAAATAATTTTAGTAGAGTGGATGAATAATCCTAACTGAATAAAATATCCTAATTGATTATATTTAGAACATAAATTGTTCTATGCATCTGAAAAAATTATGTGACCTAACTTTATATAAGAATTGTTAAATATGCAATACAATTAAACAAACATTTTTTTTACAATGTGCTTCATTCATTTGCATATAAATGCTAGTCTATTTTTAATTGAAACACATTTTCATTTGCACATAATTTTGTCCTTTTTTTGTATTATACAAAATTCAACATTTAACATGCTAAAATTTCTTAACTTATTTATTAAATTATTGTAGTTGTATTTTATGTCTAATTTAAAATTAAATTTTCTTATTTCATTTGGTTTGAGTTCCAATATACATAAAATTTTATTATTTAAAAAGGGTTTTCATAATGAATTTTCCAAATACATCAAAATTCATTCTTGTATAAATAGAAAAACTGTTATCTTTTTCCCATATCAATTTTATATTTCTATGTGTATTGAAAACTATATTAATTTGATTTTTTATTCATTTTTTTTTACCCTCCACTCTGTGGTAATATCCAGAGAATGGTTGATGACACAATAATAATGTACTTACATAGTAAGTTGTCATCACAGCTATGCTTCGGACATTCAATGCATTTGTGTGTATACAATTTCAGTGAATTGTCTACTAGAAAGGTGATGTATCAAATAGCTTTTTTACAACACTGAGTTTCCAAAATGAAATAAATTTTGGGCTATAGTCTCTGATAACTATTTGTTTCATGCTTCTCAGTTCATCTTCTCTGTATCTGGTTTTATTTATCTTATCTAATATTTGTCATCTCTCAATATTGTATTAGAAAAGTAAGTAATATATTCTTATTATATATGTCATATATAATGTATCTTCATGGATAATTATTCAATAAAATGTGCCAGTTCGTTAATTTTTTAATCTCATTTAAAAATATTTATTTTGCAAATTGTCAAAAAAGGTTTGTGTTGTTTGTGTAGGTGATCCAGACGCCTCGTTCACAAAGGAGGAGATGCACGCGGGACTCCATCAAGCATACGAGCGGCGGCTTCACGACCAACTTCTTGCGCAGACGCAACGCGAGCAGTCCTCCGCGCAGACTCCTGCGCCTACACCCCACACAAATTCATCTGCAACTAGTCAGTACACACTGTATTTACAGAAAATGTTCAGCAAAATTTGATTGATCTAAATTTTCCATGTATTTAAAATTCCACTTGGATTTTGCAATCTAACTAAAAGACCTTGCATGTCCTTAATAAGGAGATAAAAAAGATCATTCAACTCGTTATATTAAGTGTGACATAATCAATGTTCAATGTCAATAATAATATAAACTCATGCCTATTTCCTAGAAGCATAGATAGACTATAGATTTCCATATGTACAATGTTTGTATATCTCTCTTGCTTCACTCATATTCACCAATTTTTTCATGCAAGCTCCTTGGTTCCGGGCGCTTAATATTTTACCCTATTTTAGTACGCCACCAATTTGGTGACATCCTAAAAAGAAAGAATATTTAATCGAAATTTCAAACATAGGTGACTATTTATAAACAAAAATATTTGACATTACACAGTTGATTTTTTCTATTGAAAAAAAAAATCATCCTATCATGTACCTTCTTTCAAAATGTTTGAATTCTACATCTATGATTTACCAAGAAATGCTATATCTTGTTAGGTAGACATTTTTTGAAGACCAGCCATCCAAATTGATATTAAGCTTTGAAAATGTACCAAATAGACAACAGATTAATTTTTGCATGTTCCATATTATTATTGACCTATTATACTCTATCAGAAAATGATGTAAGAAGACTGTGTAAGAGCTTTGTGTTGATTTATTTGCTTTATTAAAATTTGATAACTCGCTTCTTTCACTATTTATTTTTCAATGGAATTGAATAAAAAAATTAATGTTAATCTGCATACTGTTATAGTCTGATTTCAGATAGATCTATTTGACATTAATAATTTAATCATAATGTAGAATTTTTAAAGTTAAATAAAATAATATTTGCTCACGATTCCTTTAAGTATTCTTTATATGTATAAGGTTGGGGAAATGGTTTTTTTCATATTTTATATACAAATTCAAGATAATTATATATTTTGTACCATTTGTTGAATGGGTAAAGACATGTGTGGTTTGGCATTATCATGGTGAAAAGCCATACCCTTTCTGTTGATCAATTTCAGTCATTTTTTTTCTGCTTCTTGCTCGAGTTTCATCAGCTGTTGGCAGTAGGGTTTTGAATTTATGGTTTTGCCTGGCAGTTAAGCTCATAATGAATAATGCCCTTCCAATCCCAACATACACATGGCATCAACTTACTGTAGTTAATCTGGACTTCGCTATAGTCTGTGAAGCTTGCTTGCTTTTTGACCATGATCTTATCACACCTTCTTGTCATAGGTAATCCATCTTTCTTCTCTCTCTCATCTTTTCTCAAATGAGTCAAAACTGTTTTGTGGTCAATTCCCAGCTCTTCAACTATGTCGTAAGAATTGATATGTCGATCTTGCTCTACTTATTTCAATATGGTATTGGCTTTGTCTGTAACAGATCGACCAAACCGAGGTTCATCTTTGATATTAAAATTACTGGACTGAAAACCTTTTAACCAGTTTTGTGCTACTCTTCCTGACACTGCATTAAGTCTATAAATGTCGCAAACTTTTTTCGAAACTTGTGCTGTGTTTTTCTCTTTTTTGTAATAAAACATAAAAATATATTGAACTTTTACATTAGATTAATTGATTTTGGTGGACAGACAAGTAATGGAAATACGGCATGACACCATTTTTACTTTTAATTTTTTATATGTTATCTATTTAATGCTATCAAAACTAGCCTGATACAAACACTACAAGTAATGAGATTTTACTGCAACTTTTCACTTATAAAATGGGAAAAAAAAAAATCCAGACCTAATATATAAAGAATATCTCTTAAACAACCTAGGGACATGGCATCTTATGAATTTGCTTGATACCTTTTTGTCATACACATTTTATCTTGTTAATAAAAATTGTAAAATGATTTGCACAATGTAAATCAATATCAACTAATTCTTTCCAATTAATCTTCCAGGTAATTCTAGTTCAAACAGTGAAAAAAGTAGTTCTAAAGATGGTTAGTATAGGCTTTTGATAAAATTCTTGAAGATGTATGCATAATTTTAATTGTTTCAATTTCTATTTGCAGGCAGTCAATCCAAGTTTATACCTACAACTGTTATAACATCCTCACATATAAATAATATAATAAATTCAACATCTAAGTAAGTATTATATGTTGATACTGCATATATAAATAATAAATAGTTTAACCAAGTAGAAATATGCACAAGGATCCTTCTTATAGAAATTTGAACTCTCAAGTACCGTTTATTTTAATTTTGATCTAATGTTAAGGCCAAAATACATCTCAATTTCAGCAGGGTACAACAAAAATCTTAATCAACATAATGCAGGACTGATAGTATGAATATTAAGTTTCAATATAAATAATCTTTATAGCGAAACTTTGGTATTTGTATTTTGTGGCCGGTTAAAATTACTATAATTGTAGGGTTTCTTTTGTCGGTTCGTCTGTATTTCCAAATTGGTGGTAAATTCATATTACTAAATAATAATAGTGTACAACATTTCATATCTAATGCATATTTTTTTAATAATCATTTCATCATTTGGAAGATGTTAATATTTTTAACAATGTAAATAGAAAATTTATGAACATATTTCTTTTTGTAAACTTGTCATTAACTATATCACTTAAAATATTTGAAATATTGATGTTTAAGTTCCATACTTAAAAAAGATGAAATTTTCATTAATATTTCTATTTAAACAACTTGAAATAATTGGTACATATATCTTAACATACGTTGCATGAAAAAGCAGTTTCAAATGTTATGCTTTTCAAAGCTATTGACAAACGAAAATTAATTTGGTGCCTCAAACTGCTAAAGGACCCTGCTAAGACCAATTTTAAATTTTGAATGAAATCATTGATTTGATCGGTTTCCTTTGTGAGTTTCTTTATTTTTTTTTTTTGTAAAATAAATAATATTTATATCAATATAAAAAGAAATAGAAAAAAAACATGCCAATATATAAAATACTTTTTTTCCAATTATTAAATTCTTTTTCAATATACAGTTCTCGTACTTGTTCTTATTATTGCTCATAAGCAAAAGTATAGTAATAGATGAGTTGTTGTTGATTGTAGATGTATCAAAATGAAATTTTGTTCCGATAACAATTCACAATTAAATTTGTGATCAATTTTATGTTTTCAGATCAAAGAAAGAAACAAATGGAAACGGTAGTCATAATGGTAGCAGTGCGGGCAATAGCAATACCAGTAGCAGTAATAGTATTAGCAATATGGTGGGAAGTAAGGAGGCGTGGCCTAGCCTCGGCTCCTCCCCCCCGACCGATACGCCACAAAGAAAACAGCCTAGCCCTAGCCAAAGCTCAAGTATGCCATGTAATTTTAACATTTATGTTAAATGAAAGTCATATAACTAAGTTATACATTTGTGTTCCCAAAAAAGTGATTTTTAAAGTTGTTTAAACAAAAAATGTTTATTTTTATTTCGTGCTTTATTTACATAATGATATGTATTTCGTAATACAAAATGTGGATATTACTACATCAATAATGTTGACATAGTCATAGTTACTATAACTCTGCGATGCAAAAGGCAGAACCTAAAGGGCTACACCACTGAGCATTGTATAACTCATGTCTAGTTTCAAAAAAATAATTGCCGCTTAATTTAATGGGGACTGAAAATATTGTGATGAAATATACATCTAGATGTTTACCAGTCTTCAAGTACTTGTGAAGTTTCCAACATTATATCAGAACATAGTGCTTACCACCTAATAACTTTCTCATAGTCTTCTAAAAGTAATATAAGGAGTAGTTGGATGTTATATTATCTTTGTTTTTTCAGTTAAGTCACAAGAAAACGGTACATCAGATAGCAATAGTCACACGCAACAACAACAACAGGCACAAACGAAAACCAACAAAGAACAAAGTCACACAGACAAAACGAATAGCAGTAGACATAATAAAGAAAGCACCATTAACCAGAACAGCCATAGGAAGAACAAAACGACAGACAGCAAATGTAGGCAACAGCAAAACAAACAGACCAACAGCACAAACGAAAGTGAGAGCGAAGAGAAAGAGACAACAGAGACAGCGCAACAGAGTTCAGTATTCGAAAGCGACTCACAACGTAGTTATCTAACAAATGAATTTGATGAATTGGAATCTGAACGTCACAGTCTGTTAGAAACACACGATCTATTAGAAAACAGCGACCATAGCTTATTAGAAGACGATAACAACCATAGTCTACTAGACGATGCAAATTCAGACGTACTAATGATGCAGAGACATAGGGAAATGTTGGCCGGTCTAGTGGATAGTAATCATTTAATGAAAGCGAACGGGCCAGTCAACGGTTATGCTTTGTTAGATAATAATATGTACCTAGGTAATGAAAGACAGATTAGCCAAATATATCAGAATAATATTGAAAAGGAATTGATGATGAGGGAACGCAATCGCGAGATGATGATGAGACAAAACGAACTGTTGGCGAGACAGGCGTTGATGGACAAACACTACATGCCTCAGTCTAGTATAGGTCTGGAATCTGCCAATGAACTATTAGGTTGGTAAATGTGTTGATATTTTCCATAAACAAACACAGGAAAAAGTGTCCAATGAAAGTAAAATTATAGGTCTTGTTTATTTGAAGATTTATAATTTATACCTTGAATCATATTGAAACAAATATAACAGAGACCGATAAACAAAGATTCAACCTAAAAAAAGATGTATCAAATACAATTGCATATGTTACTATAAAAGTATTTTCAAATGGATGTAGTAAAATTATCTAATATCACCTAATGTTTATAAAAATGATTTAGATGTGATTTGAGGTCCTTTATCTGTTAATATTTTCAATTATAAGTAATTTGAATACGAAAGTAATAACTTAGAGTAGGCAGTGTTCCAAAATACCATAGTATGTTTTTTGAAATTGTCAGTTATTATGTCGAGAATTCTTTTGGTATTGAATCATACCATCACAATGTTTAGGTACAGGTCCACAGAAAGGAAAAACTGAGCATGCACTGTCTAGAATTTTTGATATGCATGGAAATATGTGATCAAAGAAAAGTATGCTGTATAGCACTTCATGTGTGCAATATTGCTATGTAGTATTTCCTTCTGTCAACCTGTATTTTAAGTGTAATTAATTCTATATAATTCAATATTTGTGCAGTTATATGTGTGTATACTTACAGTTTCATCTGTAAGTATAATAAATTTTTTTATTGTTATTCATTCATAAATGGATGTCATATGGTTTGATCAACAGTTTAGAAATGATTCTAACTTGAAATATATTATACATTTCAAGTTGGAATAATTTTAGTTTCTTTGTTCACTGTTTTTTTTTAAACATACATTTAACTGTTTAATTTTAATTAGTTTACATCTATTTATGGTCTAATTGGATAATTTTATCAAAACATATTTTTTTAATCATCTGTGTAATGGAAATCAGCAAAATTATTATAAGCAATTTTTAATACATTCTCGTAGAATTTGTATCATCGTGTCAGTATAAGGCATTGAATGACATATGAACAGTTTAGGGCAGACAATTGATGTTTGTAGGTGCTAATTATCACAACAACGCGAGCTTGTTGACACCGTTCGGCGTTCGAACGCTGGGCGGCGCGGCGGGCGGCGTGGGCGTGGGCGCGGGCGCGGCGCCCTACGCTCTACAACCGCGATTGCTGCCCCAGCCTCAGCCGCAACTGGTCAACGGCTACGACGCGACAGCACAACAGGTTGGGCTGCCGATAGTAATTACGAATTCGGTAACTGGGAAGTGTCGGTTATGTATTAGTACAAACATTGTAACAGATGTACTAGCGGTAAAACCATTTTTTATTTTTAACGTGTATAAAGGATGTAGAAGCGATATGTTAAAGGACTTGTTAAATAACTGAACGAAGAGAATGATTTCTTAAGGTATAGTTGAAAGCGTATGGTTTGTTTATTTGACATAAATAACTACTAAAATGCGGTACGTTTCAATGGGACCAGCCTGTGAAAGCTAAACACAAATGGCGCTCGCATAGCTATGTACACAGTAGTCTGTTAGCTTTCTTCTAAGTGCCTTTTTTTTGAATTTCGCCTATTAAAATTTTGGAGTTTATCACACCTGAGGTGTAGCAGAATTGCTGAAAGAACTAAAAAATGTGGTGTTTCTTTGCATTGGAAAAACGCCAGATTTAGCAAAAGTACAATAGTTTTAAGTTATTTAATTGGGTAATAATTAAAATATTGTTTTGCTTTTGAATATATATTTTATTAAAAATGCGTTATTACAAACAAATGTTATGTAGCTTAGTTTGGAATTATTTATATTTACAATACACTTTATTATATTACATACTAATAAATAGTGTATTGTCATAAGTTACTTGCATACTTGTTGATTAATTCATAATCATTTACTATATGTTTCCCAAAATAAATCGTTACTTTTGGTGGAAATTTTCCGTGATATTTTATGTAGTACATGAATTTTCTCATCTTTGGAAAGCTTAGAGATTTTTATTATGGGACGAAACACAATCATTTTAATCTAAATATATTTAAATGCTTCTTGAACACTATTTTTTGGAACAAGCTACTATTGGTAGGTCTTAAACACGTCAGAGCTGAGGCACGCCCTTCTATGATCTCTTTATTTCAGATTGAGGGCCTGGATGTTAAGCCATTCCCGCTGGCCCAGTGCGGGTTCGAGACTGCTAACAGCCATTCTCACAACCAGCTATGCTAGCGCCATAACGTCAGTTGCCGCCCTCCATTTTTCTTAAATGATTCTTATTCGAGACTGACTGATATTTAAGTGGCTTTCATAGGTCTCGATTGGAAAAATTAAATAGTAATTGGGGCATTGAGACGGGACTGAAATGAGATTAAATTTAATGTACAAGATAAGTAATAAATATTGAAACAATGGAGCATGGAAAATAATAGTTACAATGTATTTTTTCTGGATATAAATTGAACTTTTTTGGTTGCAAATTATGCGATGCAAAATGTGATTAATTTTTGCCTATCACTCCATGTCGACGTACAGTGATTTCTTTCAACATTTATATCAAATGATTTATCTTTCAATCATGTTCGTCCAGTCCTATTCTCGGTTTCAATTTTCGTTCTATTTCTGCTTTCGATTTCGAACCCACTATCTGTCCCTATTCTTCATTGTATTGATAATGTACCTTGCAGTAATGCCCATGTGTAATACTAAAAAAATTGGCCAAGTCTGAATCTCTGTGGAACTGCATATTACGATGAGACAAAAAAAATTTTAGGAGTCATTTCAACATCAAACCAATCCACAAATCAAATTTTATTCAAATCGGTTCACCATCTACAGAATTGGTTGTAATTACTATCCCACAGGAACAAATTATTTTTCCAGGATAAAAAGTAGCCTACGTTCCTCTCCAGCCCATAAAGCGTCAGAAATATGTTGAATATTCGTTTTTCATTATTCGGAAATTAAAATTTCAATGCTCCACGAAACCCAATTTCAGCAGACTGAAGGCCGCTACCTAGCTGAAAACATGGACAAATTCTTCACGGATTTCCACAAAACTCAGCAGATGAGGTTGCTGCTAACGCGGGGCGCTGCGGGCTCGGCGGGCCCGGCGGTCGGCGGGCCGGGCGCCGGCGTGGGCGTGAGCGGCCTCACCCTCGGCCACTACGAGTCGCCGAGGCACATGCTCAGCGCTGAAAGACTCGAGTTGGATCACAAACAGAGGTATGTAACTTGAAAATTACTCTGAAATGATTGTTTTCAACATATATGCTTATTTCAACAATAAACATTATGGTATCTCACTATATATATTTATATAAATATGTGCCTAATTTAACTATTAAGAAAAATATTAAATAATACTTCTTTGGCATTGAAACCGAAATGTGATTAAGGAAATATAAGTGTCCTGTAATGCACAATATACTTCAATTTAATCATTTTACAATTTATACATATTATAAAACTGTAACTGACTGATGTCTGTAATTGAAAATATTTATGAAAATATTATGGTAAGCCTTTCGAAACTGCAATAGAAACCAGAACAATCCCTTTTAGAATTTTTATTTATTTACATGTTTGTTTGTTCGTGCGTCACGCAAAAATTGCTGCACGGAATTGACTGCGATTTTCACAGGTGTGTTGCTGGAGGTCTAACTTAACAAATAGAGCCATGTTTCATTCATTCTATGTCCACGCGTGCGGAGTAGCGGCCGAAAGTTAGTATTAAATATTTGTATCAATATTCTTATACAATTTCGTGTACTGCGACCGTTACGTGTAAAATTTCAGTCGGATGAGATCTTTTAAACAACGCCAACGATTTCGTTTTTGTAAGAGAGATAGACAGAGTTCGTGAAGGTGGTTGATAAACAAATTTTCATGTGCGCTTCGTATCACAGAGCGGCGTACGGCATGGGGCTCGGCGCGCGCTGCGGGGAGGCGGCCGGCGACGCCGACGACGACCTGGACTTCGATCCGTTCAAAGAGACGCAGAAGGCCCTCGCCGAAATGATCGAGAATGAGAACATGCACACCAATATGGCGCCCCCTCTCGTCAGCGGCGGGTATGTATTGATACGAGGATAACTTAATATCGTTACGTGTGAAATTATATAAAACCGACTAAAGACTTGATTTATGTTATGTATGGGATTTTACATATTGAAAGATACGAATGCTATGTAAAGTTAATTTGAACATGCATACCATTTGGTGCATGCTTTTGATACACACAAAGGTACCACCTGTCCTGAGGATACTATTAAAAGATCATTTAAGCATCTCACATGATGGAAAATATTGTTCTGGAAAATGATGGATACACCTCTGGACTCTCTTAAAGAAAAACCAACCAAGAAACCAACTTGTGATGTTTTCAAATACCTATAATAGCATGAAATATTGTTTTTTATGAATGGTTGGTATATTGTTGGTTCATTCTATTTAATTTATTCATTCCATTCTATTTAATTCCTTTTATTTTTACATTATGTATAAAATTATGTTAATGGAATAAAATTCGTATGGTATGTTCAAAATTAAGTGGTTGGTTACAAATATCTTTTTAACATGCTTTTATAAGCTTGGGCTGTATGTTTGTATGTATGTATGTCTGTAACTATGTAACGCAATCTTTGAGCTTAATTTTCACCAATTTCAAGAAGTCTGATTAATTTGAAATTTTGCGTACGTATCAAGGAGCAATGATAATACGCAGGACCAGGATCCTGGCGATCCTGATCAACATAATTATCCTCTTATCCTGATCAGGATCGCCAGGATCGAACAATTTCGTCACGTATCGTCTACGTGAGAGCAAGTGGCCTTATAACTGTTATTAAATTCTATTACTGTTTTGTAATAGAATTTAGTAACAGTAATAAGCATTATTATTAATTCAACTATTGTTGTATTGTTAAAAATTACAAATTTTTAACAATCAACCGAACTAAAGAGTGAAAAATAAATATAGTTTAAAAAAACTAAAAAACACGCTTTTAAAGCACATTAAACTAAAAAGTGAAAAATAATCCTTAATATGAACTCAAAAAAGTAATGAACAATGACGAAAAATACTAGTATTATTGTGGAAAAAGCGTGGGGCGCTTTGTGCCACATTTTTTGTATTTAGAGCAACCCACGCTTACTATATTTATTTTATATAACTAAAGACACCTCATCTAAGTCATTGTTCAGAGATAATAATAATCCTGACTTTGTTTTTTAGTAATAATTCTGAGTAGATGATTTTATTATTTTCTTTTGTATAGGTAGATGTTAATTATTGTTCTTTTCATGAAATTAATCACTATCGAAAATTAGCACAAAATTGAAAATTGACTAAAAACATATAGTTGAACTTTAGTTTCTATAAAACAAAAGTTGATGGATTATGTTGTCCATCTGACATCTTGAATTCTCGTTTGGTGTTTGCTTTAGTCAGTGTCAAATTGATGTTCAACCATGAATGACCATGTTAATTTACTTACATCACCTATATGGTACATTGCTTCCTTAAATAATATATGTGTATGCAAATAGAGTATATTAATATTTATTTCACTCAAATGCTTTTTGTAATTTTCGTAATCATATTTCCTCCAATTTCTATGATAGAATCAAGTTTTAACCTTTTTGTTCCAGCGATGGCAACCTAGTAAGATCAAGACTGCCACCGCCTGGGTTCAGTCACATGAACGCGTTCGGCGTGGGTGCGGCCAGCGGCGTGTCCCGTCCGCCACACCACGCCCCGCACCCCACGCACCACACACCTACACACCATCACGGTAAAAGAACACCGTACTGACATTTTGTTTAATTACAAATTGGTAAAACATTTTTGAGGATCACTTATACTTAGTCCTTAGTTGCTTGTATTTACAATAATGTCAATAGTCAACGTTAATTCAACAGGCGCCAAATCATTTTTCCGATATGATATTTCCATTCCGATAACTGCCAATATGCCTACTGTTAGTGTTCAGAAAACTCAATATGAGAAACCATATTACTATCAAAATCAAATTGTTACAGTTTTCCTAATGTGAAACAAATGAGAATGTATATTTTAACACAATATTAATAAAGTGATAGATTTTCAGTCACGGTCAGCAATAACTAAAGGGATATGTATGTTACAGGTTTCAGTTCAACGAACGCGATGTACAGTGACTGGACTCAGATGGATCCTGCTATCATGTCCACGTCGGTGAGCTATCCGAAGGCGGGCGGGATGCTGCAGGGCGCGCCGGGGACGGGGGCGCAGAGCCCGCTCAGCCAGCAGCAGCAGGAAGTATTCGCGCGCTTCAACCAGTTGAACGTGGGCGGCGCCAACGGACTGGCAAAGTCCCAGGCGGCGGCGGGCCCGTGGGGCGGCAAACTGGGCTGGACAATGGCCGGCGCTCCGTTCGGCGTGGGCGTGCCGCTGCCGCCGGGCTTCGCCCCCACCAAGCCGGCGCAACGCCCCACCGAATGTATCGACGCCAATTGAACTGTGCAATCAGACCCTCGCGAAAAGCGGATTATATAATTTTCTATCAGTAACAGTCTTTATTTTTTCTTTCCGTTGGTGATGTGATCGATAAATCTTTGTATTAAGAAGAGGATATTTTAACGAGAGAAATATGATAACAATGGAATTTGTAAAATAAATTAACCTATTTGTTTTATTTTTAATGTTGATGTTATTATTTTTTTCGGCGCCCCGGTCGCGACCACCTTACGTTTCATATTTAACATTTTATTTATTTTCGATTCAATTGTATAGTATCGATGTTGATTTCGCATAAAAGTATATTTTCTATTAAAATTCATATCTTCCATTGAATTGCACTTATTTCTATTTGACATCCATTTCGTATACCACCGAACATTTCGATATATGCTTTGTAACTTCAAAGAAGCAAAAGATAAGTTTGAATTAAAAGTTAATAATCAAGATTGATGTGAAAGAAATTCATAATGGGTACTAAATTGATTAAAAGTTGTGAAAATCACTGGAAAAATGAAAAGTATTTGTCAAAGCTTTTGATTGAACTACCTGATTAGGGTTCACTCATTATGGATATTACATTGTATTTCAAAAGAATTGACATTCATAAAAATAGGAGAATATTTCAGCTTATTTGTTTAGTTTGGGACTCATTTCACCATAATTTGGTTCCGAGTTTCAGTAATGACATACTATTGTTCTGCTTGTACTTCTTTAAGTGGGGAAATACAGCAAAAACAAATATGTTTATAAATATATATTTACTCACACACAACATGCTCCTAACATTTTCGGTTAATTTAGGCAAATAATAATATGTATCAAAACTTATTAAGGAACTATATGTTTTGGTGCTAAGATATTCAAAGACGAAAAAAGTGTTTATATGGTGTGTATACTTTACAAACCAACATTGCCTCTATTTTTGTTATCCATTTTCTCATTAATTGTTAAGCTTATTTTTGTTAATTGTTAAAATTTCTTATTTTGTTGATTGTTTACTTGTTCATTGTTACGTTATTTTATTTATAATTTCGCAATGTACAATTATGTTCCTCAACATAAAGCCGATAACCATTCTGTGTATGGATTATGCAATGGCAATGCAACTGCATCTGCATGTACCAATAAAAATTCCTTAATTGTTGAGTACCTGATACACTTTTATTAATGTGAGCAAATAAATGACTATTTTGTTTTGATGCATAATTCAAGTATCGACAGTTAGATTAAGAATTTAATTTTTTTTTGTGTTTTTATAATTATTTTCAGTTACACAGACAATTTAATGAAGCGGAAATAGCATTAACACATTTGAGAATGCATTATTAATTGAACAGTGCATCAAGAAACCAGGATCATGAACTTGATTATTGAAGCTATGCCCTTATGTACAAGGCGCATTACAACAATAGTAGGTGTGGGTCGTAAGCTTGTGTGGCGACTCTTGAAAAGGTGTGGTTTACATCCATACTATCATCGAAAAGCGCAAGGACTGCTACCCGCTACAATCTAGCAAGAATTACATTTTGCCAAAGATTGAATGAGTCTTCTAGGAGAACTAACATTTTTAGGAAAAAAAATTATGGAATGGACGAAGTACAGTTGAAAAGAGCAGGAGTATTTAACTCAAAAAATGCTTACTAGTGACTTCCAGAAAATTTTAAAGCTGTATGGAAAGGATCACATCAGAAGGAATTCGCAATAAACATGTGAGTTGGCATGTTCAATAACAAATTAGTTGGTCCAGTAGAGATATCATGTCGCCTAAATGCTGAAAATTATTTATCATTTTTGAGGACAGTAAATGATTTGAAATTTTTCGAAGACGTAGATGTACAAACATTACTAAGTACGTGGATACAACATGATGGCGCTTCAGTGCCCTGCGGGTCTGAGCTGCACATCTCAGCTCTGCATATCAGAATCCAAGAAGTTGCAACGGAAATGAAAAGTGGTCATAAATTTAAATAAATAAGAATTGGGTTAATCATATGCATAGAAAATGACGGAGGCCATTTTAAAGCAGATTTGAATTAAAAACTTTTAGTCTATAAACGTTTATATCTTTAATTATTTTTTTATTTTATAAACATAGCTTTATTCTTAAGAAATAAATTAATCATTTAAACCATATGTGGGCAACCACCGGCCCACTGTAAGATTTCATCCGGCCCCCGAGATATTTTGAAAAATTTAATGTCTGATATGTATCGCAAAAAATTATGAATACTAGTTTAAAACATTACTTTAAAATGCACTACTTTTTAAAGTTCGCCCCACAATTTGTCAAATACCTGACTTAAATCATACGAACTATTTTTTAAAGGTTGCACCTTGAGTATGAAGATATGCATACTTTTATAATGGATGAATTTCTTTGGTTCCAAATTAAATTGAATAAAGGATGTAATTCTGGCCTATCCGAAACGGCGATGTCGCTTTATGTACCGTTTGTGTAGGCACATATCTCAATAGAAATTCTCTTATCTTGTATGAAAAAATAAAAATTTCAATAAAGCATTTTTAGGTGTTTGTTCCTTGACAAGTTTTATGTACATCATTAGTGTTATCACTTGCGGAAGTTAACGGAAAACGTCAGGAACAATCCGGCGATTGATTCTCGACACTCCTACCAAAATATTAAAAAACAATTAAATATAATAAAAATAAATGAATATGTAATTTCTTAAAATGCATTAAATAGTGTTTTATATAAAATACATAAACAGTGCAACCAACATAAAGGCTACACCTCTGTTGTCACGTTCACCAAGTGCCTGGAATTAATTGCCGGTTAATACACCACATTTAAAACTGTGGACGACCACCCAAACATTTTAGGTAAGCGTTGACTATGCGATATGTCATATTAAGATTTGTTACAATATATTTAGAACACGCATATGAGAAACGAAGTTAATTTTCCACTGAAAATGCATGAAGTTGGGTTCTAAAATGTCCATTGTCATACTGTATGTATGCAAACTGAACACTTACACATCAGTGCGTTGAGTCACACAATCGACTTCTAGTAGGTACGTATCGAGACTACTAATAGGTAAGTATCGAAACTTCTAGTAGGTACGTATCGAGTTGAGACTTCTAGTAGGTACGTAACGAGACTTCTAGTAGGTACGTATCGAGACTTCTAGTAGGTACGTAACGAGACTTCTAGTAGGTACGTATCGAGACTTCTAGTAGGTACGTATCGAGACTTCTAGTAGGTACGTACGAGTTGAGACTTCTAGTAGGTACGTAACGAGACTTCTAGTAGGTACGTATCGAGACTTCTAGTAGGTACGTATCAGAGACTTCTAGTAGGTACGTATCGAGTTGAGACTTCTAGTAGGTACGTAACGAGACTTCTAGTAGGTACGTATCGAGACTTCTAGTAGGTACATTATCGAGACTTCTAGTAGGTACGTATCGAGTTGAGACTTCTAGTAGGTACGTAACGAGACTTCTAGTAGGTACGTATCGAGACTTCTAGTAGGTACGTAACGAGACTTCTAGTAGGTACGTATCGAGACTTCTAGTAGGTACGTATCGAGTTGAGACTTCTAGTAGGTACGTAACGAGACTTCTAGTAGGTACGTATCGAGACTTCTAGTAGGTACGTATCGAGACTTCTAGTAGGTACGTATCGAGTTGAGACTTCTAGTAGGTACGTAACGAGACTTCTAGTAGGTACGTATCGAGACTTCTAGTAGGTACGTATCGAACGACGCACACGCCTCGTGGCGGTTGGCCATTTGCAGACTTTATTTTCAGTAACCTAATTCTAATAATTTTTCCCTTGCTCTGGTTTAATTTATTAGAAGAGGTTAGACGTCCGTCTTTTTTTTACGTTTATGATTTTGAATAGGTAGAAGTCAAGCTTGAAAAGGTATATACGTTATTACATTTGTTCAGATTATTAGATCATAATTTAAATATGGTTGTTGCGTACTCGTGCTAGAATTGATTTAGTTGGAAATTGCATCAAATATCGCCAAGTTATTAAGCGTGGAACTTGACAAAAATAAATATTTAAATCACTTAGTCGGCCCATTTA
Source organism: Eumeta japonica (assembly GCA_005406025.1). NCBI lineage: Eukaryota > Metazoa > Arthropoda > Insecta > Lepidoptera > Psychidae > Eumeta > Eumeta japonica. The sequence continues at coordinate 27,431 of BGZK01000822.1, read as the reverse complement.
CATGAAGATAAAATTTTTAATGATAATTCTTTTACATCGAGTCGGAACATATAAATAGGCTTAATATGTCATGCATCATTGTATTACTACCTACGTAGCTCAAGTTCATAAATCTCACTTTGAAAAATGAATTGATAGTTGGTTTAGCTTATTGACACTCCAAGTAAAGAAAAATTGGGGCGGTTTTAAAATCGTCCCAAGATCATTGTTTCATCAAGACCATAGAGGTCTAATAAGCGCTTATAAGTCGGAAAAGGGGCCCACAAGTCGATCGTTAGATATTTGTAATGGACAGTTGAGTTGCTGCTTACGACAATAGTACTACTATAATACAATTACGTCAATCCAAATATTCCTGCAAAGTTTACTATAAGCAAGGGCGCGATCCAGTCTTCGATTGAAGAGGGTCACATACGAGATTTAGTCAGCTGACTGGCTCTAATTCGATTGCAATAGTAAGACGAAGACCCAGCCCTGCGGGGGTCATGACCCTCATGACCTCATCCGCCTTTGACTATAAGTGGCGTATAGTGAAAAATGATATTAACACGCGCTAAACAATTTTAAGTTCATTTGTGAACAGGCGGAGATGAAACTCAATCTTATTATATTTTTTGTCATAGCATATTTGTAGGGGAAAGTGAATTTTCTGTGAAATATATCACGTTTTAGGTTTTTACGTGAAATTTTAAGGCGCTTCTTGAAAGTGGAATATTATTAATATATTCATATTAATATTTATCAATTTGTTTAGCAAATGTTCAAGGCAGCTGCCATTTTCTTAGCTGATAGCGTTTTGAAATGCGATATAATGCTGCGATGGACGTAGTGTTTAAACCAAAACCTGCCATGATTACCAAATTTGGGGTTCAGCAATGACAGAAAATAACGAAAACGACAATGTTCATAAATTATACAGTTTTGTTATAAAATATTTAAAGGTTTGTAGCTTTAAGTGAATCAATGTTGTTTGATTGGACTTAAATATCATATTGTGTTTATTAGGTAAAGTATAGTTGCGTTTCTGATATCAACCATTTTTTATAAACATTATTGCCGGTCATTTATTATCGCTTTCAGTGTTGTTCAATGACTTCACCAGTACAGTTTTTACATCACGGTCTTTGCCAACTGCATTTAAAAAAATCAATATTTAATATTGTTATCATTTATTGGTATGTTTTCTATCTTTCCTTTTATAAGAACCCCCTTTTTTTTAATTTCTACTATTTATTTAAATTCACTTTCAACGTGAGTTGCTTGCAAAGAATCGCAATCAAAATTATTTAAATAAAATCTTATAAAAGAATATATAAAACCTAATTAGACGAATTTTTATCTCAAGCAGCAGGCCTAGCATGACGCCCTAGAGCATCTCTCTATAAGACTGTCCTTCTCGCGCAACGAAATGAACGAAAAGGATAGTCTTATAGAGAGACTCATGTAGGGCGTCATGCTAACTACTAATCCTTATATAGGAGTTTTGGCTCGAGATAGTTTAGGATTAGTTCGACAATAATGGAAACCTTAAGGTTGTAGTGTTCGAAGGCGGTTACCTTACAATCGTTTATAAATAACCGGAGTAGTTACTCCTCAGTGCAATTACACTTGTTCTATGCTGTCATAAGATTTTAAACTTATAATGGTGTGAGGAAATGGTGATGCTGTAAACGGTTACAAGGCAAAACTACAGTTGTAAACGTACTCGAGTAAAATCAGCATTTATTTATGCTGTTAAAAGCGCTGTAGCGAATACTGAATTCGTGATTGGGGCTTTACAAGTCCATGTGGCCTTACAAAACACGCGTTTCAGGATAATTTTGGTTGTCGGAATGCCATGTATTGCCGTGTCTAGAAAACGATTTGTGCTTTTGTGTAGACCGCTCGTCGAGAGAACGAACATGCTTTAGTTTTAGTACATATTACGTCGGCTGAGACTATTTGTTGCATTCGAGAATCGCATATGTAAATTACACTTTTCCATCGATCCATATCCTGGGGTCGTCGCCGCACCAAGGTACGGGTGTGCCGTTGTGCCAAACGTACTGGCCCCTGGAATCCGACAGCGCCACCTGCACGACGACGTCCGCCCCTTGTTCCGGTAAAACGTTGCCCTCTCCTTTGGTCATGTCCGTGCGGATGTAGCCTGGATGCACGCAGTTCACTCTAATGTCTGGAAAGAAAAAGGACAACATACAGACAATAAAAACCGACCTGGTGCTTATCGGGCGACGCGCAATGTAGGGTTCTGTAGTTGCTCGTCACGGACTTGAAGGAGGTTTTGTTTGATCCTACGAACCTATTAATTGAGTTCACGGTTTAATGGCTAATAAAATCTAAAACGGACACACATAGGACGGGTATTAGATTATATTTCTATAATTTTACATGGTTCATAAAAATTTACTACTTGTTTTAAACAAGCAACAACGTCATCTAAGTAATTTTCAATAGAATTTGTACGAAATTTTCCTTTTTACCTCCCCAAGTATATTTTATAAATTGGTTAACTAATATTTGTTAACTTGTAAAGCCTACTTGGCTTTGTTTTCCTTTTAAATTCGTTGTAATATATGTTACTTTTAAGAATTTTTCACATATTCAAGAATGAGTTTGGGTACACTTGACTTTAACGAAAATAAAATTAGCACTTCAAAAGCTTAATATTTCCCAAAAAACGGATCCCTAAATCGAAAAATGGTTTCCACGGAACCGCAACGTTTTTGAAAGAGGTATTCAACGATACATCACACCATGTGAAAACGAAAAAAAAATCATCTCCACTTTACCGTAGAAGTTACATTCAAAAAAATTTTTTTTCATTTCACCACTATTGGCGTAATTAATATGTATACTCATACCAAATTATAACTTTCTAGTACAAAAAGTCTCTGAGTTCAACCGCAGACAAAAAGACAGATAAATAGACCAACTTTTAAGATTTCCTTTGCCGACGAAAATTAACAAATAAAAAGAAAGGGGTTCTTTTATCATTAACTCAAAAAATATATACAAAAGCGGAAATACAATAGTAAAAGAAAGTTTCTTAAAGAGAAAGATTTCCTATAAAAAAGTCCTACTTCTCGAAAATCTATATGTTATTGTTTACAATTTTAATTTAATGTTGCTGTGGTACAGCCAGTGTCGTTAATTTGTGTGCGGTATAAAAATGAATGGCTTGAGCAATGAAATAGCACACTCTTATAGAATGCTGACGTGAAGTAGTAATCTTTGCCCTATTTTGCAATTTGTCTTTAAGCAATTTAAATAACAGCATTTTACAGATTTACGCTTTACGTGAATTATTAAAAATATCCTTTTAATCTACACATAATTACACATATATTTTCGTAATGTTAAATATCGCTCATCACTTATTTATAAAGTATTTATAAATACAATACATATTCGCATAGCACTCTTTTTCCTTTTTTTGTAAAAATATGCTCTTAACGTTTAGAATCGATAAATAGAGGTTTTTGTTCAAATCGATTGAATACGCTTACCACGTGGAGCCAGTCTTCTGTGTAGTATAAAAGTGTAAGCGTTGACCCCCACCTTCGAAACCACGTATGGAGATTCCCCCCACCCGTCTTCGACGTCTCTCGAATGTTTGACGGCGAGCAAGTATCCCTGCATCAGCACCTTCAGCTCGTCCAAAGACAAATTCTCATCTTTCAGTCTCTCGCGCAGCCTCTGCGACGGTATCCTCGACAAGTGGCCGGAGGAGCTGGACACGTTGACTATGCACCCTCCGTTCCTCATCAAAGGCGAGATGGTTTCGCAGAAGTCGACCAGACTGAAGAAGTTCACTATCAAAGTCTGATCGGTCTGATACACCTTCGGCTGTTGCGCAGAAACAACACTCCTGCGTTATTTATCAACACGTCCACGCCGCCGTTTTTCTTCTATATATTTCACGAAAGTGTGTATACTCTTGCCGTACTGGATGTCCAGCTGATGGAATTTCGGCTTGAGGCCGAGTTCTTGCAGTTCTTGAACGCCTCCTGCCTTTCTCCTCGTTTCTTGCAGTCAGGTACGACGCCGTAGTTTTCCTGCATAATGCCTTGACTATCTCGTAGCCCAGGCCCTTGTTCGCGCCCGTGACCACCGCCACTTTTTCTCTAGACATTTCCATGTCGCCGACTGGCGTTTTAAACGGTTGTAATATATAGTTCACGAGTTCTCGTGATAATACCGATAAGAGACGATAAGAGGAATTGTTTAAAAATACTTAGTTAAGGCGTGACGTATAATATTTGCTTTTAAATTGATTGCACGGTTGCTATTTATTCATTGTGTACGAAAAAGTACATCGAAATAGCTACTTGCATTTGTTCGTTGGTTAAAAATTTTTTGCCGCGAGATACGCTCTTATCTCTGTCGACCTTAATCGTTATATAATTTCGTTAAACAGAATCGTAGATTTTTAACACTAATATTTACGATTTTAAGATTATTGACGTGATAACGTCTTATAAATCGATGAACGCTGGCTGTACGCACGAAAAAGTATGACTCATTGTCCCGTTCCGCCTGAGCCGAGCGTGCGAGCGAGAGCGCAGAACGAGCGATCTCTTCCACTCAATTGGCCGATGCGTCCGGAATAGAAGAGAGACAGCGACCGCACCACAACCTACACGTGAACTTTTAGTCAACTGTTTATAAAGTAGTGAAAAGTTGACGTGGTTTCCATTTTTTATTACAACAACAATTGCGGCAAGTGATAATAATTCAATTCAGTTGGTAAAGTATACAATTTTTCATCAATGTTTTCTTATGACGTTATCACGTAAAATTATCGCTTGTAAACCGACTTTACAGACAACCAATTTTTTTTTACTACCTGCAGGTTTTGAAATAGCGTCACTATTGTATTACTATGAAATCATGCCTTTATATATTTTTGTTAGTACTTGGTCGTAATTGTACCCATTTAAATATAGTATAGAAAAAAAGTAATTCTTTTTATGGTCATAGTATATGAATTTCAGTTCCTATTTCAATTTAGCTCTCCGTGCCGATTCGTTTTCACTTTTGCCTAGATTTCGGTTTTGCTGACCGTGTAAATTGTCGATCCAACTCTAGCTTCTTTCAATCGGTCTTGATTTTAGTTCTATTGCTACAAATTGTTAATCTTTTCGCGTTTAACGAAAACGGGGAAATTGATAAAGTATCGCTTTCATGTAGTAATGATTAAAAAAGATTCAATGCACTATGCACTAATTTTAGTCTGTCCGTAATCTAGTCTAATCTGCTCCATTCATCGATCATGCGATTCATCGGACAAAATGATGTACCTGGCTATACTAACTGTGCGGAACTTAAAAATATTGTACAATACAACGCGCGAAATTCTGCCGCTCTGAATTGCCTACGAATGATATAATGTGCGTCCCTATTTTACGCCATTACGACGCTTTTGTGACTAACTTCATAGCGGCAGAGTTACGTGCGTTGTACTGTAAAGTAGTAAAGATTAAATAATAATAAACGTCATAACGCGCTAACAGTTTACATGTATATAGCAGTAAAAAGTTAATGTTGTTTTGTTTAATGCTTGTTAATTTTCATTATTAGATTCTTTTGTTGTGTGACCGCACCAAAAAATAAATTATTTTGAGTAGGTAAATAACGGTTATCATTAAATAACCTGTCAGATCGTATCTCAGCATAACTATATAGACGAGGGCAAAGTGGTAACGAGAACAAATGTTAGCAACAAAATTGTGCTTCGTGTTTTTCTTCTCATCGCGGGTCGTAATGTAAATTTATTTAATGACAACAGTACAATATTAGTTAATATCTTTAATGGTATAATAATAGAGTTACTATTATCGAATGAAGTATTAGAAAATATAATTTTCAAGTAAAATGTCGTTATCTGATATTTTAGGCATGAGTTGAGCGTATGAAGATAGCCGAAGCTCCTTTCCAATTTTCATATTTTTGGCTTGAAACACGATAGCATTTGCATAAAAACTGTCGTCTACTATTTTAAATCTTTTAAGGATTGATTTTTCAAATGCGCTAAAACATGAGTTTTAATTTTCTAAATAGGAGCCCAATTAATTTTGACATTCCTAACTTCAAATATGACGGATCTTCATTTGTACGCTTGGACCTTAATAGAGGGTTACATTATCAAAAGTACCTTTCTTGTCGAATGTCCATAGATCGAAATAACAATTTAAACGATCTACCTAACTCATGTTTATATAAAATAAATTACTATAAGTGGGTAGTATTTTATTCACTAAACAGAGACTTTTCTAGCTCAATTATTGCAACTCTTTGTGACAGTCAAAAACCATTTTAGGTCACGTTTTATAACTGTTGGTTTACGAGCTTAATATAAACAACACAAACAATCAAGACTTACTTAAACATGATTTCTTCGCTGAATAGTATAGAATATGTAGATTGGATTATAAAAGATAAATAGAAAAAAAAAATTTAGTGACACCCTCTTTGGCTAGCACGAGAATGCATTAATTGTGGCTACCATATAGTGTATTATTTATGTGGCTATTGGCTGCTTATACCGTTCAGTGACGCTACCTGTCATGTTAACAAAATCAAGTAGTGCCATCTATTGTTGGATAACTAAAATCAGTAGACTAGCTTTGTCCGCGTCTCCGCTCGCTTTGACTTAGAATTATTGTTTAAGTTTCTTTTTTATAAATAAAGAAGAATTTCGCTGAGATATGATAATTATAAGATAAATAAGAATTAAGAGAAAAATTATTACTTTGAACATATTTTTAGATATTCGGTGGATTTTTTATTTCGTAATTTGAAAACATATATTTTATTCATATAAAAGCCTTTTTATATGTAATATACCTCGTTTTTTAATGAGCGAAATTTATCATCGCCCGCTGGATGTTATTTTAAAGACAAAATACTAGTTGGGCGTCATCCTTGAAAGATGTGCAAGTGCTGCCGTAAACTATTTTGTAGGTCTTTCCAAGATCTACAATTATGTACTTCATTGATTTGATATATCTCTTATAGTTTACTAAGCACAATCAATCGAAGCACCCCAAAAGCTTTTTCTTTCCACTCGATTCAGTAGTATCGTCACTGCTTATTTCGTTATTTTATGTTATAAAATACATCTTATAATTTGGGCACATAACACAGGTATTAATAAAAAAAAAATCATGAAAATGGGAAATATGGTGTTCGCGTAAAAAGAACATAAACGGACAGACAGATAGAAAAACGTTGAGTTTTATAATATAATAAGAAATTCTGTTATACACGTTATTAATTTTATCTTATAAGACTTAAAACCATTGTGTGTGCATTACAATTTGGCCATGTAGCCATTTATCTTTCTTGAGATCCTATTTAAACCTTAAATTCTGGCCAACGTTAAATGCATTTTTCTTTTGTTGTGTTATTGTTCATTGAATTATGTAAAACTTGGGAAATAAATTATTAACCAAATTCCATTCGTATCTCGGTAGAGCCTTTTCCAGTAACCGAGAAAAAGGAGAAACACTCTTCTCTAGAAAACCCTTCCCTGAGACATCTGTTTTATTTTTATTAAGCATTGATGGGAATTTTTGTCATAAATATGACGACATATAATTTTGCGAATAATTTATTATTCGTTTGAAGGGAATTCTTGAAAAGGTTCTTTACATTAAATCGCTGAACAATCGAATAATAATCATTTTACAGGTGTCCGATTGATATTATATCTGCCGTTTCCAGCCGGTGTAATCGTTCAATCATCTGATTAACGAAACATATGAGATCAAGGTTGAACACGTCAGTAGCGCCTCTAGCTGGTAGGTGCGTCGGTCGCGTTTTCTGTATTCTCTAGTTTTCCGAAACATCTACAATTCCGGAACGCCCAAAAGCAAAGGAAGACGGGGTATTGAGGTAAATGGAGTTTAAATTGTCTCTGAACCGCTCTCATCTGATGACTAAATACGGTCATTTGAATAAGTTATTTTGTTGTAAACACTTCCGTTTTCTGTATTGTCTATTTTTGATTAATACATGAAGTTAGCCGGCGGAGAATATATTTAGTCTATTCCGATTTGCCGTACATGTTTTATTAATGAATTTCATAAGATACCAGCTCGCAGTCCGATGGTTTCGTGCGTGGACATATAAATGAATTTCTTTATTTTTATATTGATCAATGTTGCTATCAATCTCAAATTCGGTCTCACCCTAATTCAGATGTTGCTATTGCTTCGTATTCTGATCTTGGTTATGTTCCCGATTGTAACCGATTCTGGTCTCGGTCCCACGCTCAATTTCGGTACCGCACTCGTGCTCGATTGTTATCCCAGTTTCGACCGTTGATTTTGCTCTCCATGTCGCTTTCAGTTTTGATTCAGCAAACGGTCACGGTTGAGGTCTAAACCAAACCTAGGCAAACGCGCAATGTAGGCCAGATTATCGATGATCTATCGATATCGATAGGATATATCGACGATAGCGTAGATTTTTGTATGATAGAATTTTTATAATCAGTGCAGTAGTTCAAACGAAATTAGGGACAAATGTTAAATTTACTATAAAAACACGTGCAGATTAATACAACTTTTAAGTTTTGGTAGTTAAAATACGTAGGTGATTTTTTCCCCGATTACGGTGAAGCAAGGTAATGAATTTTCACATCCTATGTATGTATGTGCGTGTAACTAAGTGTATATATATGTATGCATGGAGTTTCCACCCTGGTGTCAATCCAAGTCAACCGACTTCGACAAATGAAGCGATTGATTTGTCTGTATTATGCGATGTTTATAGGCTACATTTTTTTTTACATACAAAAAAATACTTCAAAAATTGCAATTTTATTGCAATGATTTATAGATTTTTATTCGATTTTGTAAGATATGTACAAAGTGCAGGCCGCATATGAAACATCTGCTTGACATATATGTTCTCTTTATGTAGTTCTAGGTGTAGCTTGTATCATGTAGGGTCATTTCCTCTTAAGAATCAAAAGCATAGCATAAATACAATTATTTTTAAATCATATGAGATGGTACTATAAGAATATTATTTTTTTTTTAATTAAATCGATCTTTTCAGAGAAGAGACTTTTATAGATAAACTTAAAAAAAAATTTTACAAATAATAAAATTTCATCGTAATCGCTAGGACTCTTTGCGAGATTGATATTTCACATCATATACAAGAATTGATAATTTAATAGTTTAGGATATTCCATACAACCTTCACAATTTTTTTGTTATACCTCACGTTTAGGGTAACGGGCGAGTTTTCGCTTGTAGATTATCAAAAAAATTCAAATAAAGTTAAGAAAGTATGCATTACATTTATTTGAATCGTATCTGCGGCTATTTATTGAATTTCAAACCTGTCGTACCTACTTTTTAACGTAATAAACTACAATTTCAGTTCAAACATGGACGTCCAAACAGAAAATCTGACAGAGTACATCCTAGTCCACTATCGGTGGATTCTGGTATTGTTCCTTCTGCCGATGTCAGCGATCTGGAAGGTGTACTCCATCATTAGGAACTACTTGGTGTTCAAATTGAACAGCGCTCCCAAACTACACGACAAGAAAGTCAAGAATGTACAAAAACAGGTTGGACGTAGATAATTCACTGACGTATATACGAAGTTTATTTTACTATAGACAAACTAAACTAAGACTCATGTCGCCGAAAACAGCATTGTATATTTAACTAAACATAGAAGATTGAATGTGATCAGATTCCTGGGGTTTTCCGATAACATAATGTAATGGGTGGAGTCCATTTATTTGTCTGTCTCGTTAAGAATTTATCCTTCTTATTTGTTTGCATAGTTAGGTATTACCATGCTACTATTTACCAAAGTGAAGCCGGCGACAAATGCAGGCAAAATTTGGATCGCAATTTTTTTTCTTTGATGGCTGTAGATTCGTGTCGACATTCTTACAAAAATTAGCCAGAAGATTTTACTGCTGTGAACAGCAAGTGACCGAACACCGCCCTCTCCGGGCTGTCACTCCACCATGACCATGCGCCCGCGCATCCGGCGCTTCAAACAAACGACTTTTTAGGGAGCACACCGGTTTAAATTACAGTCCCGATTTACAGTCCCTTGTACTCCCGATTTGGCGTTGTGTGACTTCTTTCTGTGGTGCAAAATAAAAAATCAATGCAATAGAAAACAGTTTTGATCACCGGAAGATGCACTGCTGGCTGCTTTTGAGAAGGCAGTTGAAGACTAGTCTGATGAGGACGGGAAAACTGGTACAGTCGTATAAAACTTTATATGGATACCGATGGAGAGTTCTTCGAAAAGAATGAACAAGGAAATAGTGACCTGTAACACATTTTTTTGTAGTTTAGCAAAATTTTCTGAGTTCCTTCACGTATTTATATCTTTTAATATACTTTATATATCCTTTTCTATATTTTTTTTTATCACTGAAATTGTGGCGAGACTAACTGGAGTGTCTTGTCGACGTCAGCTTATAATTCTGAATTCTTTGAATATTGTCAGCTGTAAACCGGTCATGTAAGAGTTTTAATGGCAGTAATAGAAATGCTTTTAAATTAGTGTCCGTGTGTATTTCCAGATTAAGAAATGGCACGCGGCCGGTCGCGGCACCAGGCTGTGCACGGCGCGGCCCACCTGGCAGACCATGTCGTTCCGTCAAGGGGTCTACAAGAAGAGTTTCACGAACATCGAGGTCAATTTAGTGGACGTACTCGAGGTCGACAAAGAAAATATGGTAACACTCGTTTTATTAGAAAGAATGACGATTACGTTTTTTAAGCTGAGGTCAAACTAGTTGTTTTTAAAGTTTTTTGAACTTTGAAAACACTGGAATTGTACATATAATTTCCAAATGGCAAATATCGTTAATGTTACGTTCAGGCGTAAGCTTGGTATAAGTGATCACTCATTGTAGGAAAAACGTCAAATTTAATTGATACATTTCTGAAGTATTCTAATTTTTGTATTTTGGTGATGACGCTAATGATGATGATGATGATTCAGATGAATAAGAAGGAAAGAAACAATGTACTTGAGATGTACTCTGTGACACTAAGTTACAGCTCTTGATACAGCAGCTCGAAGAGACGATGTGACGCTTCCATTTGACGAGATAGCGTAGCGATTAATTTCCGTCTACATTTTTTCAACTTAACTCGCCATTCCCGAAGACTGACTACTGCTTGCGATATTTTTATGGATATTCAAAGTTTCTTCGCTCTCCAAATCATGTCATATGAATATACATATATCTGAAATATTAAACTTCTAGCCTAATTGCCACCATTTATCAGGTGATAAAGGCCGGAACCAACGACTCCACTTCTTTTCGAGGCACGGAGGGCTTATGATTCAATTTGACTTAACGTGAAACTCATTGGCAAATTCGTCGTAATCGGGATTTAAACTCGGTATCTTCTCGTTCGAAGACAATCACTGACAATCACTTGGTCATCAGAGCTCACAAATGACTTATGTTCTTTTCATTAATAATATCAACAAGTATTTAATGTGATTACTTATTTTCTCAATTCGCAGACGGTCCGTTGCGAACCCTTGGTGACCATGGGCCAATTGTCTAGAACTTTGGCACCTCTGGGGTTGGCTCTGGCGGTGGTGCCTGAATTAGACCAGCTCACGGTCGGCGGTCTTGTGATGGGAACGGGCGTGGAGAGCTCGTCCCATATCCATGGCTTATTCCAGCACATATGCCTGGAGTACGAACTCGTTTTAGCCGATGGCTCTGTAGTTAAATGCAGCAAGGTTTGTGTGCATGTTCCACTTACTAACCATTTTCGATCCGACAAACGAATTCAAATTTAAAATATCTATATTTCATAGGTTATAAAATAACAGACGCTTGCCTGCAACATGCATTAACATGCAGCATGCAACCCACCGCTGACCCTCGAATCTGCCTCTCCACTACGAATCTCTATCCAAATGATTGAATATTGATTCCAGAGGATTGACAGATATCGAACACCTAAGCAAGTGTTATTTATTTTTATAATTATCTAATTCCGCTAACTGTTAAATTGTAAATTCTACGTACGTTTCATGCCAACAAGGTACATCCTCAGGAAATTGCCGACAGTCACATCCACCAGGGTGCAAGGAGCGTTAAAACAACCAACACAACCTCGTTAGGCAGGCCGCTGTCATGCAATGGTCAAAGAGCGACGAAAAATCCGTCCGTCAAAAATCCTTGCTCTTACTATATAATACAATATATAAAATAACACTTTAAACTACTCATAATATATTTCGAATTTACGTTTTATCACTCGTTCGAGAGACAGTTTTCCTCAAATACAAAGAGCCTTAAACTTAAGGGTAGATTTTTTTTTTAATTTCATCACGCACAGCCAAAACAAACACAAAAGCATCGATGATCAAAAAAGCCCGGTATGAAGTCGAGTCGCTTATGCCCATGGATATTTGCCTTCTAAATATTCGGAAATTGAGTAATATCCTTTTGTACTCAGTGATTCTTTAATAACAATCTTAAATTTATACAAGGGTAAATTTTGTATATACACAGGAACCTTTTTTCAGGTTTGAATTCAGGAACCATGAATTTGTGACTGCATAGTCGACTCAGATGTAAACACAGTTTATTTTTATTTCTGGTAATGAGTTTATATCGATCACTATTTCTTTTAATTATTTCTAGGTTTTTTATAAATATAACAAATTTTCATATATGAATTAGAATTCCAGAGTTAAGTTTCCAGTTTCATTAATCTTATTTTTAAAAGATATACGAGGTCCGAGCTTATAAGTTGCGGGAACGCATGGGACAAATAGGTTTCATTTTTAAATTATAATGAGGGTTAAAAGTCGAAATAAATGTATATTGTAATTTATAATTATACTGCAACAAAATATAATAAATACCAAAGACGCAGTTCGGCCACAATAGATTTGTCATGAAAAATCCGGATAAAACTTAATCTTTACTTTTCAACGCATCATCTCACATGGCTTGTAAATGTGAATGTGAATTCGTAACCTTTTTTGTTCCAGGATGAGAATGTTGATTTGTTCTACGCGGTGCCCTGGTCGTACGGTACTCTGGGTTTTTTGACGTCCGTTGTCATTAGGTGGTGCCGCTAAAGGTTTGCACCAGAATGTTGCAATCTGAATTATTGAGTTACAGTACAACGCACGCAACTCTGCCGCTGTGAACATAGTCACGGAAGCTTTGTAATGGCGTAAAGACGAAAATAGGAACGCGGGGAAGAAGGAAGGGTCGGGGAGCGTTAAATTTGCGCATTGCACCATTCGCAGGCAATTCGCAGCGGCAAAGTTTTCTAAGCTGTACTGTTACTCATTTAACCGCATTACTTGCCGCTAGTAGGTATATAGTCGTGGGTATCCATTCTTAAAAGTGACATATAAGAGGTGACCTGTTACCTTTATGTTTATGATTCTGATGAATGAATCTCTCTCTTATCTTATTATCGGTTTATTCCCTTTTTTAAAATACTAGCATTCATTTGTTCATGGATTTTAAACCCTCAACATCCATTTGTTGAGAATATGTCGCAATAAAAAAAAAACATGTGGGGACGTGGGACACCCGGTTGGGATGAAGTTTATTTCGGTGTTAAATAACAGGCGCAAAGAATTAAATTAACGTTTGAGAGTAATTAAATGAAGAATACAAAAAAAAAGAACTTTGTTCTTTATATCACTAGACATAATTCCAAACATAAAAATATAATCATCTTGTACGTCGTGTTTTGAGACGAAATTCTTTATTGATATTAAATACAATAAAAAAAGGAGTGTTTAACAATTCGACATATTGATAACGGCGCTATGAAGGCGCTAAACATGGCATTTATTTTCTTTATTAACGATTTTGTTAAGTTCTTCAATCTGAATAATCATGTGATTTTTGAAATCGTTGATGGACAACACTTTCTTATGTATAATTATTGAGTTTATTAAAGTTTAAATTAATTAATAACAAAAATTAATTATATCAATGACGCTATTTATCATTCAAACATAAATAACTATTGTCGAATTTAAAATAGATTTTCTTCTAGTTTAGTGTTCCCATTTTTCTTCCAGATACGTTCGTTTGGAATATCACCCTCACGCAAATCTTTCGTCTTTAGTAAATCACTTCAGCAACGAATCTTTGAAGCGAACTCCTCATCAGTTCATTGAGGGTTTGCTGTTCAGCGTAGACTCTGGTGTAGTGATGCTGGGTGACATGGTGGAAGAAATGGGTGACGATGGTAAGGTAATAAAAAGTTGATGCAGTCACAATGCCTTAGTTCGCTAACATAGCATAGTTATAATTCCAAAAACAGCTGAGAAAGGAGATGATTATGCTGCTAATATCCAATAAGAGTGCTTTACGATCGAACTGTTGTTTTCATCTTTTATCAGGATTTATTTCTATGTATTTACAGTTTTATTAGTACACGAAAGGGAATTTAGTGCACATAATTTATTGAAGATTTTAGTATACTGTACTTATTGAAGTTTAATTCTGTCAGTATCAAAAAAAAAGTTAATGCAAAAGAAATGTAAAATAAAGCATCAGAATAGTTTAGAAAACCGATTTGTCAGTCAACCATGAAACTTCTAAAAAAATAGGATCTCTTGCGAAAAAAGTCATTATCTTAGCCTTTTTATTAGCTTTAGAATTAAAAGCAAATAGTCTCAATACTTAATTCATATGATCATATGTATATAATTAGCGATATAGAACTGCAAAATTTTTTGTCTCTTTTCTTTCATTTATAAATTACTAATCCACGAATTTCAAATTTGGCATAAAAGGTTGTTTACATCTGGTCAAAACATAAAGGTTGGAAAGCAAAGTTTGCATGTTTGTTTGATTTTTTAATGCAGAAAGCTACTAAGTCGACAGACCTCGAATTTAACATGCGGACTAGTTATAATTCTGGAAAAGCCATAACATAAATTATTCGTTTGGGTTTTGATGTGAAAATTATTGAGTTGAACAATGTCAAATTTTCAGACATACTGGGTTTACTTTTACCCAAAACCGCAAGGGCGGATCTAGCTTTCGAGTTGGTGAGGGCATGTATATGAATGATTGGGTATTTGTTTTTGCGCCCGAAATCTACTAACTGATCTCACTAGCATACAGTGTTTGTATTTTGGTCAACACATAGGTTATGTGTAAAAATAGGTTTCATTTATATCTTAGTTTCCTTTGAAGCAAAAACATTAAACTAATATATTATGTATTATATAATAATAAAGAAAATTAGCATAAATTTTCTTAACAAATTGACTGTATATTTGAGTAAAACACAGACATTATATTAAATGACAGTTTGGCCGGTTTTTTGTCGATCGGTTTAATATCGAAAATTAAAGCGGAAATTATAACGGAACTGGGGTAGGTAGTAACCTAGATTGAGGTGCGAGGATTTGAAACAAAATAGAGAGTGGAACCGGAATGAAATCCGGGAGAAGTTTAGGATCGGAACTAAGGACGACATCGGGTTTTGAAATTAAAACGGAAGATGCACCAAAACTCTGAGAAGTTTGGACATTGTGAGAAAATTAGGATTGGAAACAATTTGAAATGACGTCGAATGGAGAAGTGACAGCTCAGGATCGGGATAAGAGCGCAAAAAAAGTGCTTCTAGAATGAAATCAATATGTAAGATGAAGTAATTTATAGTGTCCAAGCGAGCGAAGCTACAAGCGAAAGTCAGTATCAATGCGAGCCTTCTTGGCCACTTAAAGACTATAAACTTAATTTTGTTCTTAAATAAGACTTGTATGTAAGTTTTCCTTTGAAAGGTTGCAACGAAATTTTCAATAAACAATATATATCATTTTCATAGTTGACCCCATCGGTGATTGGCGTTCAGAGTGGTTCTTCAAACAGGTGCAAAAGCATTTGAAAGAAAGCTGACCAATCCTGTGGTTGAATATATACCTCTACGCGACTATTACCATAGACATACTAGAAGTTTGTTCTGGGAGTTGCAGGTAATAGAGTATTATGTTTTGTAATAATTAAAATTCTAGTGATTTGTAATTTCATAATAATTAAAATGTAAGTAGTGTATAGAATTTAAATCTTTTTTATACGATTTAATTAAAAAGAAACACCAAGGATTTTAAATTGAAACTGTATTAATTGTAAAAACAGGTATAGTAATATAAGAGGTCATATCAAGTTATTGCATGAAAGCTACAATAAAAACATAAATGGAATTAATCTCAATGAACAGGAATTTTTGAAGGGAAGAAGTACCCACGAAGAGGGAATTGACGGCTTAGTGACTAAAAATGTCGTCTCGGTAGTGCCAGAACTTACCGGGTTCGATCCCGACCACGGGGTTGAATCCGGGACCAGGACTAATGATATATATACCATCGATCCCGAACGTCATAATTAGTTAGTAGTCCCAAATTAGAGCCAGCGCAGGGGGCAACGTCCAAGACCCTCGATTTGAAATAAAAAGATAGTGGGATGATGCACCTCAGCAATACAAGTGAAAACCTAACACAGTAGCCGATGCAGGAAGCAACGGAAACTTAATGCTATTTATACCTTACCTCTCGTTTCAGGATATAATTCCTTTTGGAAATAATCCTCTGTTCAGACACACATTGGGATGGCTGATGCCTCCCGAAGTTTCCCTTCTGAAGCTGACGCAAACCGAGGCGGTAGGAAGATTGTATGAGCGTTGTCACGTTATACAGGACATGCTCGTGCCTATCGAAAATATGAAGGAATCTATCGAAGTCTTCCACCAAGAGTTCCAGGTACTCCATGACTATCTTCTGACGTGCCTATCTGATATAATATGAAAATGGTATATTGTTCCATTTGTTTTACTTCGCGGAAATTCATAATTATACGCTTGCTTGTGATATGCAGTAATATGCATCATGCAACCCACCGCCGCAGAGCTAGGTAGGTGGCAAATATTTTCTATTTCTACAAACGCCAACGCCTAGACGTATCCGGTATTCGTCTACTAAATTTAAATTTGGAATTTCTAACTCTATGAATGGTACGTGTGATGTTGACGTTAGCTAACGAAATGTCACGTGACCCGGAGATGGGGAAAATTTAAATTTTTCGGACGAAAATCAGATAAGTTAAAGCTTTAGCGTTCGTAGAAATAGAATCGATTTGCCATTTGTCTAGACCTGCTGACCTTCAAATCTGCTCTTCACACCACCGATCCTCATTCGATGGATTGTATATTGATTCCTGAATCATGACATACCGAATATGTGAGTGCTAAAATTTTTGTTTATCCATATTGCCAATATTACTAGTATAAAATTTCTACGTACGTTTCGGAGTGTTTCTACACGTTGAGGAGTATTAATATCGCCAAGCAGATACGCCTCCAATCATTATACACAAATGAGCGTGCAGTGTTAATCTGTGATAGGGTGATAGAATATAATATGGTGTATCCACCACAGACTACAATAAGCAGCCCACTAGTAGTCACACATAGGCCACTGGCAAACATATTTATCAATAGTCACAGAAGATCGAACACGAAAACATAACACAAGCATCGAACGATTTGTTAAAGTTGATTTATTCATTGAACGTGTTATAATTATTTTTGTTTAAAAATTTCTAACGATTCCAAAAAACTTAACCTTTGTGTTATGTTATACACATACAATTTTTTAATTATAGCTTTACTTAATCGATGATTGCTATAATCGGTGTATGTATATTTAATTTCTATTCATTGTTACTGGTCAACTAGCTGGTCAACTAAATGTTTAATAGTTAGTGGCCTTTTAATGATGAGTTAAGATAATTCAAATCTTTAACATCACCTAAGCATGAGCCGGTTTATTATAGTAAAGTTTGGTTAACTTTGCATTGGAACTATGGACTTATTGACACATAAATTGAACATTCTAATGCAATATATTTGAATTAAATAGTTAATTATAAATAATTTATATTTGTCAGGTTTATCCAATGTGGCTCTGCCCGTTCAAACTGTTCAATCAGCCAGGACAACTGAAAGCCACTACCACCGGAGAGTGGCAGATGTTCGTGGACATCGGAGTGTACGGGGTACCCAAAGCTGAGGGTTACGAGACTGTGAGTTAAATTGATTGATCTGAAGTTATTATTATAAGCGAACTGGAATTAATTGAATTGATTGACAAATGAAGGAGAAATTTATTTTCACTCTAGTCTTCTCCGCCAACTCATAATTGTTAAACAAAATAGTTTGATTTAATAATAATTATTAAAAGTAATTCGTGTATCTATTATCATTTGAAGACGCTGAAAAAGTTCATAAAGTAGTTTAAACAAATATACGAATTATTTTATTGACAAAAAAAGATACTGTAAAGCTTAACAGAGTTCAACTAATAATAATATAATTATTTATTTATTGCATATATTTATTATAAACTATATCGCACTATGAAATTGCCTATTATTAGTAGTATAATTTATTTATCGAAATAGATGTACTTGCTTCAATGCACTTCTTTATCTTAAGCTTAGATAATATGATCAATAATTATTAAAAGAATGCTAGAAATTATATAACAAAAATACATATATGTTCGAATGATCACACAAATAACCAAAAATATTTAATTCTTTGAATTTAAGACATTGATATTAGTACATAAGGGGTTCCACATAAAATATTTCAACATGGCGTCGCATTATGACGCATTAGTATTGTTGTAACGTTTTAAAACGTTGTACATTTACTGCCTAATTTATGTTGACGAATAGTAAGGCGTACCAAACCAACAATGTAAATAAAACAATGACAGTGCAACGACTGCGATACAAGGCAATTATATATTTTCTTTTAATATAGTATGGTTTTTTTATATGTAATAAATGCCTATCTATATTTGGTCTAAGTAAGATTTTTGCGATGGTCGGTTTAGTCTGATGAAAAATGGCGTTAATCTCTCAGCAGATCGAAGAATATCTTTATATTGATATGATAATCAAAAAATGCCACAACGCGCTACTGAAAAATGTCGTACCTAGTCCGCCTGACAATAGAGTGTTGTCCTGTTGAAATGTTTAATTAATATATTATTTGTCTAGAGCTGATACCATGGAATTCCACATACTGAAGTAGACGTATCTCTGGCAATTTTTCTCCGGTTACATTCTCTCTCAAGAAATAGAAGAGATAGCACTAAGTCCGATTGGTGGATCATGGTGAACAACTCTATGGAGCATACACCCAAAAAGGGTTCGAATTATACATTTATATAAATGACTGTGTGTTTGACCGTTGGATATGTCTTACAAGGATTTGACAATGAAGATTTTTTGGATTGTCGTATTTATTTTAATGCGATTTGATAATACGAAAGAGGTCAACTGCTATATATTTATTGTATACCAAATCGAAAACGTGCATCACGTAAGCGACCACAAATTTTACAACGCTCCAAATTTCCACTATTTTTCGGTCTTTCCGACTCAGAACATCAGAACAAGATGGATATTAAAAGGAGCAGTCGATGTGAAATACCACCGACTGACTCATCACCAGATCTCCGAAACTATAGGTATATTGATTTGAAATTTGACATGGTTTATCTTATCGGGACGAAGATGGTCATAGAGGACGGATTTTATGTAAAGCCTATCAAAAAAAATATTTTGTCATCATTTTACGACGGCGGGAGCCGCCGGGAAAACTATTTGATTATGATTAAACGACACTGAATAAGGCAGCTCTTTTTAATAGAAAAGTAATAGTTGTAATTCTGAAGCTAATAAAAAAATCATTATTTTATGTCTTCGCGGTTGGAGTCGCGGGTAAAAGTTAATTAATTATAATTAAACGACAACGAATTAGCTTACTTCTTTAGAAATTGTAATTCTGAAGCTAATAAAAAAATTGTATCCAATACAGACACCCACAGAATTTTATAGTTAATTTTTTTATATACTGTATAAAATAAATGTATTTTTAAAATGTGAAATTTGTTAAAATGAGTGTTTTTTCTTGATATACGAGTACTGCAAGCAATATGAATAGAATAGAGGCATTTTAAGCCCTGGAAATCGTTTGACTTTGACATATTGATATGATTAAGATAGAGTAGAGCAATATCTCAAACTTTTCGCGTTGAGTTATAAAGGGAATTATTTATTTTAATTTTAAGTTACAGAATAACCTTATTAATATATTCTTTTCTACTGAAAATATATATATATATATATATATATATATATCAGTTTGTAAATAGAAAAAGGTATTTTTATCTTTTAAATCATTAATTGTTACACACTGTTCACACCTTTTGCACAGTCGTATGCCACCAGAACCGTCATCAAGTTCACGTAGCGTCGAATTGACTAAACTCTAATACGACTCCATGTAAGAAGATATAAAACAACAGGCTGCTATTTAACACGTATTAGGTACACGAAAAAACATACATTACAACCATCATTGTTTTTTTTTTTTTGACGTTCTCATCACATGAACGTAGTATTGGCAACGCCATACAACGATGTTAGATAGCGTTATATTCATTAAAATGAAGACTATCTAGATTTTTTATAACCATAAATTTTTAAATTATAAATATCTGAAATATAAAACTATTTCATATAAAACTATTTCGTAAATACGAAATAGTTAATGATTCTTTAAATTAAAAATCATAAATAACAGTCGTTAATTAATACCAATAATAATAAAAATAATAATAATCGTACAATAATGTAACGAGGTTCTTGCATTCTTTTTTGATTTATGAGATGTTTTTAATTCTGTGAAAAAATTTCTTTTTCAGGTGCCGTCGACTCGGCGAGTCGAAGCCTTCGTAACAAAGAAGAAAGGTTTTCAGATGCTGTACGCTGATACCTACACCACTTTGGAAGAATTCAGGGCGATGTTCGACCACGCCCTCTACGATAAAGTTAGGCAAACATTGCCTTATTGCACTGAAGCCTTTCCGGAAATATACGGAAAGGTCAACAGAAGCGTGAGAAAATGAATGCGTTGTGATGAAAGAAATTTCAGCGATTGGATATTGATGGCAAAACAAAAATAAATATACTTTTTATTGATTTTTCTATTTTATGTGGTTTTATTTTGCGGACCTTTAATAAATTAAGTATCAATAACACAAAATGCTTCATTAATTTCAAATAAATCAATATTTACACAATAAAGAAAAATCTGACTTTATCTTTCTTCTAAAACTATTATTGATTATAGTTATTTTTAATTCACTTTCCAGAAGTACATATTTTTAAGGTTAAATAACGTACATAAATTAAATTTTATTTTAATATAAAATAAAACAGAATGAAAGGTGTCGTGGGATATCCAATTGGAAAAAGTTTTTTTCGATATATATTAAATTACATATTAAACTAACAAGTACATTAGTGTCCGACCGAAACTAGTTTTCATGGCCGTAACCGAAACCGAAATCGAATTTCGGCCTCAGTCTTAGTTTCGGCCGAAACCGAAACTTCCTTGAAGCCAAATAGAAAGCTAAGATTTGTGGGATATTAGGAGTAAATAATCAAAACATTATTATCAATCAGCCTTTATTTATTTATTTTGAGATCACGTGTTAATTCAGTCTGATTCATCTCTAAGTATCTACTATCAACTTAACATATTATCACAACAAATTTACCTTTTCTTAGATTTAAATTATCAAACAATTAATATTCATAATGAAACAGTCTAATATTATAAGTTAAAAACAACAATTTATCTACATTTTCTCCGAGCAAATTGCTTCTTCGGTCTGAATAAATTTGCCCAGCAGCACTAAACAATTGTTCACTAGAAACAGTTGTCGGAGGAGCGGGTAAGTATGTTAGTGCCACCTTTCTCAAAGACACAAAGGACTACAATCCCAGTAACTATATATGTCTGCATTTCTTTGCAGTCTCGGTTCGGCTAAGTAGATCTCAATGTTTTTTCTTGTGTAGATAAGTCATCTTTATCACTCATCAGAACTTTGAATTGCTTGACTAGTCGATTTGTCATGGACATCCCAAAGCCCATCTTTTTTCATAAGGGGAAAGCCTATAAGAACTAGACGGCTCTTGGCCGCTTGTGCCTGCTGTTTCGCGTGAGTTATCAGCGTAAATCCTCATATGGTTTTCTATTTCCATGGTGGCTATGTCGACTTCATCAGAATTCAAATATGTGTTTTGAATCTGGGATCCAACAACGTCAAGTAATAAGGAGCGACGTATGCAAATCTTCGGTTCATGGATTCATAAATCTTCGGTTCATGGATTCATGCAACTTGGTTTCATGCTCCTCATTACTTCCTTTCATTTTCATCTCTAAATTGGAGCTTTCTGTTTAATAATGCAATTAAAGGAATAACAATCGATATACACGTCAAATGACAGATCGAGCGTAGCTGTAGAAGAACTTCAAGACTTGAGTAAGATTCTTCATGAGTTCCCAATCAGAAGAAGAAAGAGTGTCAATACGGTCATGTTCCACACTGTACAAATTAACAGCGGTTTTGTTCTAACAACCTTTCCAGCATGTTGTAGGTACTGTTCCATCTGACTTCGACATCTTGAATCAGAGAATGCGTTGGTATTCCACATTGTTTTGGCACTCAATTAACTTTCTAGAAGCTTGCTCGCTACGCTTAAAATGCCCTACTATTTTTCTACAAGTTTGATCAATTTCGTGTCTTTCTTCAGAAAAATAATGCATCATATTGATCTCACTTATAACACTGACCATATTTTTTAGCGTTGTCACGAAAAAGAGTTTTTATTTATATTCCATTTAGTTATCATTTCTTGTAGTTTTTCATCAATATATTGTCCTGTATGATCATTTTCAAGTACTTTTGCCCTAATATAACTTTAAGACGTTTTGGTCCCATGATGGCCAGTGAGACTCAGTAGTGAGCATGTTTTAGGAGGATTGGTCCATATATCACAGGTGCCACTGATCCATTCACAATTGCAATTAAATCGTACACTTTTTTTGAACAATTTCATAAGTCTGAGGCATCAAAGTAGTTCGAAAATATTTTTGGATTTAAAATTATATTTTGAGGAGAATGAGGATCGGTAAAATTGAGTCTTCTGAATGCCTCACTGTCTACAATGAATATGGAAGCATGTCCACAATTATCAAGTCCATGATACTCTTGTCGATTCTACAGATATCTCGTGATCATCTGGCCACTTAGAAAGCTTTTAAAGCCCTTGCTTGTTCCATTTTGAAAATTGTGGTTTGTACAAGTTGGCCACCACTGCTGCTATTAGTACTGCCTGTTGCGATTGAAATTTCTGATTTCCGTCTCTTTAATTTAGCTTCTAACTTCTGCTCTTCTTTTTCAGCTTGCCGTTTTAAATACTGCCTATTTTCTTCTCCATGAAATTTAGACAAGTGCAATTTCAAACCATGAATCGTCTGCCGCTTCGGCTCAGAACTTCCCAAAGAATATAATTTATGGCATTTGTTACATTTTGCTTTAGATAAATCTGACGTAGATTTTTCAAAAAAATCCCAAATGTAATTTTTTTGCGACATTGCTCTTTCATTGGTATATGCTGAAACAAAAATAGGTACATTAGGGCTATTCTCTTGATAAATATAGTTAACAACACATCGCAACATACATTACATACAGTACAAAATTACCTATAGGTACCTAAGACAATATAGCCACACACACTCTCAAACTTTCGCGTTTATAATATTAGTAAGATACCATGTACCTACACATTACAAGTTATTTTATTCGGGAATATACGTACCGTGATGTCAAGTTTCCTAGTAACTCGTCATCGTGGTACGTACGTACTTCCAGTATAAAATAACAATTAAAAAAATAATTAAATGATTACAAGTTATTTTATACGGGATTACGTACGTACCGCGATGTCAAAATTCTTTGACATAACGGTACGTACGTAATTAAAATAAATAACTTGTAATCATTACGTAGTACGTCTTTTATAATAAAATACCTACACATTACACTTCAACCAAATTTTGGTAACGTTTTT
The DNA here is from genome assembly GCA_005406025.1 of Eumeta japonica. Taxonomy (NCBI): domain Eukaryota; kingdom Metazoa; phylum Arthropoda; class Insecta; order Lepidoptera; family Psychidae; genus Eumeta; species Eumeta japonica. The sequence continues at coordinate 3,424 of BGZK01000822.1, read as the reverse complement.
TAGTATTAAATGAACATACTAAAACGTATATTTTATCACTAATTTTAGTAATACACAGTATTAACAAATAAAACTCATCTGATTCCTTAAAATAATGTATTTGTCGTGATTTCACACCAAACTCTGCCAAGAGCAAGCGAAAACCAAACGTACAAGTCTAAACATGAATCGCGACTGCGAGCGAGCGAAGCTTGCAGTGTTGCCACCTTAAATTTTTTAAAAGAGCTAACTGGTCAGTAAAATGTCGCCAAATTAAACAAATTTGAATTAAAAAAAAAAACACCAAATTCCGCTAAATTATTGCATTTTACAATCTCAGACTAAAGAAAACCTAGTTGAAATTAAATACGACTAACATGTATAAGATGTTAAAAAAAAGGAGTACTAATATGTATGAGATGCTAAAAGAAAGTAGTAGTTGTTTTTATTACCTAATTAAACAAAATGAAGTATTTTTCAATTTGTTTATTTTTTACCACACAATTTACCAAACATAAACATTATATTTGTTATTTAAAAAACAATGAAATAAAACCAATTCAATCAATAGAGTAAGTAGGTATTCAGATGAACAATAAAAAAAATGAAATGTTAAAAATCAAGATCAAATGTTATATCTTCTATAACTTCATCATCATAATTCACAGACTCTACTGTCGATGACGCCGATACCGATGCAGAAGATGTTGCCGGTTGAACTTGATTTTTGTACGAGTACTTTGTGTTTTTTCCAATAGCTGCAATGACATCGCTTGGTAATTCGTAATTGTAACATTTAACATCAGTAACTTTTAGTCTATTTCTGATAAAAATTATAGCATTTAAAAGTGGACCAGCCATCCTGTTCCGTAGTTTGGTTTTTACGATGTTCATGACACTGAAAATTCTTTCGATACCCGCATTTGAATGAGGTAATGTTAACGAAGATATAGCAAGATCAACTAGTTCTCCAAAGTCATTTATTCCAGCTGCGCTTCTGTACTCATCTACCTCATTCCAAAATTTTATTACATCGTTTGTATTTTCCACTGGACAAAACAAATGTTGTGCCACTGGTTCAATATCTTGTCAATATCACTAGCATTATAGCCAAGTTCTTTAGCTAGTTCTGAGATGGAGTTGTCCACCCTGGCGTAGAATCGTCTCTGGCGCTAATCTTGACATCAACTCTAGCACAGTATAATTAGTCGGCAGTCTTTGTTGAATTTCCTTAGCTAGCTTCACATTGAAATCAATACATCGACGTCTTATGGCTGATATAGCATCCGTTGCTAATAATGTTTTTTCACTCTCCGATTCAAAAGGTATCCCATATATGGGACTGGATTAAGGTTTTGGTCGATGTCAACGTTTAGAAAATCCTTATCTGTGACAGCTGAATTTGGTAACAGTATCCTGTTGCAAACTGAGCGTAATAGTGTAATCAGCACATTTAATAATTTAAGGGGATTTGCATTTTCACCTTCAAAGGTTTTCACAGCGATCTGCACATCGTTTAATATACTTCTCAAAAATAACATATACAAATAATTACATTCGTCCTTGTACATGGAATATAATAGATCTGCAGTGTAGCATCTATCTCTCACAAGACCAAAATGCAAAGTCAGTTCTTTCCATTGTGCTAGAATTCTTTGGACTGCTGGTTCTATAGACAACCAGCGTGTATCTATACTTGCAAAATGTTCAAAGGTGCTTCACCGCAATTTATGGTTTCGTAAATTTCACGATATTCATTTTTTCGTTTTGTAGAGTGGGCAAACCAATTGTAGGTTTCTCTAATTAAAAATTCAATATTTTGGTAGCGTTTGTTCTGAAGCATGTGACACCGCAAGTTGTAAAGAGGGAAGTGCATCTGATTAAAATTAAATTTGGTATATCATTTTTAGAATTCTGTACCTCCATTATTAATGCCAATCATGACTGACGCATTGTCTGTTCCCAATCCAACCATTTTATTTTTATCTAGGCCATATTTTTGTAAGCAAGAATAAGGGCTCCTACGATCCGACTGCATCGCAGGTTTTAAGTGGTTGAAGGGCCAGAAACGAAGAAACTACTTTTTAGTTTTCGACTGAAATACCTGATTACAATACCAAGTTGCTTGCTCGTACTGATGTCAGTTGATTCGTCAATAATGAGACTGTATTTTGCTGTCCTATGTCCTTTATTAGCTCTTCAACGAAGTGTGTCGCCAAGACGTTTTAATAACTTCAGTGCACTTAGTACGATGCATTTTAAGTCATTCGTTATTTTGGAATCAGGGAAAGCTGATTTTACTAAATCTGTAAGATGATCAATACAGGAAACTGAACTGTGTTCTGAAATGTAAAGAGCGAGCATTCCTTCAGCTTTGAGAGTTTGGGTTTGAAATCGTTTCAGCAGGCGTGAATTTTATCGTTTGATTCCGATATAATTTGAATTTTTGTTTGTGTTTTTGTTTCGGTATGTCTTCTCAAATCTACTAATTTTGCTAGTAATTCTGCTTTGCAAAATGTGCAAAACGCTTTCGTATCATCACCAGGTAAAGGCTTAAGCCAGGTTTGGAATTCATTTAGTGATTCCCATTCTTTTCTATACTTTTGTGCGTATTGTTTTTCTTGAGTGGAACTTCCATTATTAAATGTTATTTACAGCTTCAGGAATTACACACACTGTTTCAAGACACAACTCTATCAAACAGGCTTTTCAACAAACAACAACACACACAATTTATATTGAGGGACATAGAATAGAATGACAGCTGAAACAAAACATTAACTTACGAGTCTGCCTTAGATTCCCCGGTCATAGAGTAAGCATAAAACATATGAAATTCAGTAACGGTAGGGGACCCTTTCAAAAGTGTTACCAGATTCCATACACTAGCCTACAATTTTTTGTTGGTTTGGTGCAGCTCTTTGCGCATCAGCAGTCGGTATAGTAGGTAGGATGAACCACATTCTGCTACTAGATGTCAGCTGACAGCTCTAGTTTACCTACAATTCTCATTTTAATTTTTATACGGTTTTATTCAAAATCAGTCCATGTTATAATATAACTAGTTTTATGGCATTAAACTCATAAATTTACTATGGCAAGTAAATCGAGATGTTGCATAAACGATCCTAATATATTTTGTTACATTTGCGACGAAAGACCAACGGAAACCAATAAATGACATGGTAATTCGCTTATATTCTCTATACTTTGGTAGTCAAATTATGAACAAGAGCTGATATGGAAAATGTGACTAGTTTTCTCGTATCAACTCACAAAATACATCCAAAATCAGCTATAAAATCTTAGGCACCAAAATGAGTGTAGGCCAGTGATATTGAAAAACCGCTAAATACCACTAAAAAAAATAAAAACGCCATTCAATAAAAAATACCACCAACAGCGTTGAAAAGCACCAGTTCTGGTGGAAAACCCTAAGGTGGCA